>JABGLY010000443.1:0-67054 GCA_013623525.1 Fusarium dimerum
TTATATTTTTATTATCTATTAAAATATCTTTTTTTTCTTAATAAGTTCTATAAGTAAGTTTATAATTTTACATCTTAAACTGAGAAAGCGCTGCTAGGACCGCTAAATCAGGCGGAAAGTGTCGCCATTTTCGGCGGCGCGAGCAGTGCGGGAAATCCAACGAGCAGAGGTCTCGGGGCAGGTATTATATACATACTTGACCAGCCCGCTCACGCACAGATCACTTGCACGCGCCCAGGGCTGACATGGCGGGGCTATCAGGGCGTAACCCACCTAGGGGCCCAGTTTCCGTCCCCCTCTTGCCGCCTTTATTACAAAGGAAGTTCTAATTACGACGCCCTAGAGCGACCGTTTTTTGTTTCCTGTCGTTGTCAATAATGGATCCATCCCTTGCCGTTCTGGGTCGGCCTGCGCCAGCTGTCATGGCTTTTTTCGACCATAAAAGTAACAGTTCGCTCTGGATGCCTTTAGGCTCCTGCTCGTTCACCTCGTTCTGCAACCCCCATGCTCTCCTTCTCTCGCGGCCATCCCTCATTCTCGCTGAATATCTACCAACTCCATGGCCACCGTTGCGACTACCACCAGAGGTGGTATCCACGGAAACCACGCATCTTTCCTCGAACGCTTCAATGCCCAGCAAGCTCGGAATCGAGCCGCGAGGCAGAAGCCCACGCTCTCCGTCGAAGAACATGCTGCTCACCGGGCGCAGCTAGGCAACGTACGCTTCATCAAGCCCAAATACTCTGACCAGACCGAGATCAATGTCAGCGGCATCTTTAATAAGTGGAAGCGGTATGCGAAATCCTCCGTCCACACGGCTCCCTCTGCAAGCTCTTCCTTTGCTAACTCTATCCCATATAGGTACTGCACCGATATGGAGGTTGGCGATTGGAAAGCGACGATCGAGAACCTCGACCGCGGAACGACACAAGATTTTCTACTCTACGTCTGCGAACGCTACAAGATCACATCATGGGGTAGCGGCCACGAGTACATTCGCCAGTTTCAGCAGCTATATACAACGGTGAATGGACAGTACATGGACCGGAACGACACTAAGGAAGTATATAAGGTGTGTTAAGGAGTCCTGACCAGCACGTTGGTTCCGCCTAGTGTAAGCTCTACTGAAACGCAGCAGTATTATCGCAGTGTGCTCGTCCCCCGCTTCGGACACCGCCCGCCGAACATCGATGGCAAGCCGGTACTCAATGTCGATAATCTACGAGTCATCCTAACTTTTAACATTGCATACGATACAACCGTCTTCCCAGGCGAACGGCACCGCATCAGCCTCGCTGGCTGCTACCAACTTCTGTGCTATACCGGCGCACGGCCGGCCGAGCTGGTAGATGGTGAGCGTCAGAAGCCAAAGGACGGTTCCATCCAAGAACTTTTTGGTCAGAATGCAGTCCAGTCGTCTTCTTCAGGGAGCAGTGAAGAGCAGGACACCCCTGCGGATGAACAGTCCAAGGTTCTTAACGGTCTTCTCTGCCAAGAGACTGTGGGACGGGGGCGTCCTAAGGCCCTATGCTACGAGGATATCCAGACGATGATCGTTCGACACCCGGCCACTGGGCGATGCATGCCAGCCATGGCCATCAAGTTCGTTCATCATAAAGGCGCTGACAACAAGCCCAAGCCGTAGGTTTCTCGTGCTTGTTATCCCAAACGGCGAGCATTCGGGGGTTCTGTATATTGACAGTCGCTGCAGGACCATCTTCTACTTCACACCTACAAGAAAGCTACTCTTCTGTGCTGTTTCCACGATTCTTGCTCTCGCCCTCCATGACAATGCATTCGATGCTCCGAGCTTGACAGATGCAGCCGTCATATTCAGATCGCAGCCACCACGCTTCAAGCACTGCATCCCGCTCCGATGGAAGAAGTCCATGTTAAAGACCCCAGTCTTTCGCCGATATCGCGGCACGGAACTCTCCGCTAATGAGGCCATGCTGTACTCCAAGCTCAGAGACGACATAGGTCAGCAAAGTCTTAACTCGGGACATGAAAGGAGATGGACACCTAGGTTCGCTAGGAGAGGCGCTGGCAACGCTGCTAATGGTGCGTATTTGTATAACAATTGCCGGCTTTCTCGCCACCCCATGATTGCTCCCTTGCTGATTGCGTTCATCCTTGATAGGAGATGCGCCTGACTCCGTTCGCGACCAGATGATGCGTCAAGATCCCCGATTTATGACCTTCCAAAGCGCGTACCTCAACGAGATTGCGAATTTCGACCTCCAGAACGCGTTCCTAGAAGAAGAGAAGGAGAGCCACTTATTTCGCCTCTTCGCACACGTCAGTCTCACGCGCGATCCTCGAGCTACGGCAGACATGGTGCCTGACGAAGTCTGGGCTAATCTGGCGCCGGACCCGGAAATTGTCGAGCTCGAAGAACAGCGCGCACAACTGAAGCGGGGCAAGTACCGTATCGAAGGCCATGAGAACGAGGAAGAAATCCGACGGCTCACCAATACAATTCGAACGAAGAGGGCGTACCGCGAAAAGCAGGTCGTCAAGGAATACCGCGAGGACTACTTCTACCACCGTCCCACGTGGGATATTGAGCAGCAGGCACGGGGTGAGGACGAGGAGGAGTATACGGAACCTGTCATCGATGTGCATATACTAGAACGCGCTAGGCTAGCGAACATTCTTTGCCATCAACCTGATGGTCTGACAGAGGATCAGGTTCTTGAGCGAAGGGTCGAAGCTATCGGACTCATGGTCGCTTTGTGTGACAAACGCGAGACTGTCAAGCGCCGCCGCGTCCAGCAGAGCACAAGAGTTCCACAGGACATCAAATCCGAACCTACCGGATCGGGCAGCGAGCCTGGACCTAGCCTCGACCAATTTCCTCTCCTCATGCAAGCCGGACAATGCCCGGATTGCATTGGTGACGAACGGCTCTCCCTCGGGGAGCGTACTTTTGAGTACTGCCGTCCAACCGTCAGGAACGACCATTTCGATGATCAACACTTAGTCAAGCGCGAGAGGGCACTGCAACGTGGTGAGAAGATGGTGTGTACGCACCCTGCTTGTCGAGTCCAGAACCAAGGTCAAAATCTTGAATTTCACAATATAGATCACTTTCGGGTCCATGTTCAGACGGTCCATCGCGTGACGCTACGGTCGTCGTGCCAAGTGGAGCAAAGGCGGTTGCGAAAGGTTAAGCGTCGCAAGATGGATAAAGAACAGCCAGCATGATAGTTAGGCTGGGAGCAATAGACAGGGCCAACCACGACGGATGATGGAAAGTTGGTGTAGTTTATTTCCACCTAGATGGATTAGCATAGTTCAATCATTTACTTCATGCAAGCTTTCCAAAACCCGACCTGGTAACTTCTGCCATATCGTCGTCATTGTTACCAGTAAGCGCCATACTCTTGACTGCATGGTTACTACCTGACTGGTAAACTTCCCGATTATAGGAGGTTTGATGACTGGTAAACGATAACGTTTCTGTCCAAGTTTACCCAGGAGGTTTCAGATATCAATCGGAGACGGCGAACCTTAGAAATTTTTCCTATGCATGAGGAAGCGATCATTGGCGATATTACTGCCTGTTTTCGTTTCTTTGCCTTTCAACTTACTATGATGTCTTGAAGTCACGGAGAACGGTTGAACCTTACTCCGGGCCGCCATGTGGCACAACCCCGCACTTGTCCATGCCCTCATTTAAGTCCACGCGTACCCGCCGTTAGCAGTGACCATCCACATCATAAGCCCACAATTTGCCGTGATGGACTGTGCCGTTTGTGATCGGAACTTTAACCAATCTTACAGCTTTCATCAGCATGCCCGTAGCAGGCATCCAAACTGCTATTGCTTAAGATGCAAGCGGCTTTTTACAAGCCGCGAAGGGCTTCGTCGGCACATCTCTTCATCGCTAAAACATCATAGATGCGAGCTATGCTCACACAAACCCGACTTCCAATCAGCGAAGGAGTTAGAGGTTCACCAAGAAACGGTGCATTTCTACTGTCAACCATGTCACAAGCGATTCAATTGTTCAGAAAGTCTACAACAACATAACATATCTGTGCACAACCTTTGCAAGACATGCAAGCATTATTTCAGCTCGCCAAACAGTCTCTTGAACGTATGTGGCATGAAAACGCTGCCGGCTGTTCTTAATAGAATACTTATCTTATACACACCGTAGCACCAAAGAACCCATACCCCAAAAACGTTTCGATGCCCGGGATGTTCGCTGATGTTCGATCGTCCTTCAGCCATGGTTCTCCATCTTGAGGCGGGATCATGTCCATCTGGCACAACCAGCGACGATGTTGATGATATCGCATTCGAATGCTACCAGTCTTGTCATTATACTTCAGATTGTCCAGATTTCGATTTCTGCTGCCCTAGTTGTGACACCGACTTTTTATGGATTAGTGGCGTTTTGCAACACGTTGAGAGTGATGCTTGCAGCGCGGATCTAGGAAATGGTACACCATTGGGCAAATTTCTCCGTTTCTTATACCGACAAGTTGGTTAATTCAACGGCTAGCGACCTTTCTGAGATCGGGTCAACAAGCGCAGGAAAATTCATCAGGCCAATTGGTAACTACTTATATACAATTTCACTATAATATGCAGACTTGCTAAAATCCCCGTAACTAAGCCTCCACTGCAACCACAGCGCCATTAACTCAATCTCCATAAAACGGGGGTATGATAATTTTGCATTCGACAGGCAAGTGTTTTCTCTTTGGTCCCTACAGACCTGTCTATGTTCAATGTCTGATCGAGATAAAGGGTTTACTACAATATTGTAACAAAAGGGTAAAGAAGCGGACAATGCCTCTGCGTCTACGTACACCATATACGCGCCGTTTAAAGAGACATCCATCTGGGATATTCACCAAGATGTGCTGAGATTCCCAAGCTTACGGATACAAATAGACGTCTTCAACCAGCCGCGTTCTCTGGTTTCCTTGCATATACCAAATATCTGAGTGCATGTCAGCCACGTTGTAATCATCGTTTATCGCGGGAGGGGGATCATCATACGTATACCAGTAACCATGGATCTCGGTATTGAGGAGATCCTTTCTAACCTTGGCCAGAAGGATATGCACTTCGTTCACAGACAAGCCAAGTCTCGTCAGCATCCCCATTGAGATTCCTTCAAGGCCGCTGAGAAGCATGTAGCAACTCCAGGTTCCTAACTCTTTATACCATCGATCCTTCGGCCAACGATTCATGGGAATCTTCTTCCTGATCTCCACTATATTGACGAAACCTGCGTCCGCAAGCATAGACTTGAAATCGGGGGCAACTGTGATAGAACGGCCAGTCTTGTTGGCGGCATCAACCATAAGCTTAGACCACCGAAGGATGTCGGTGTTGAGAATCGTGTCGTCGTCGCTAGCGATTGGGTATACATTATCCTGGACCTCGATATATCCTCCAGGCTCTATATTTCTATATACAGGGTTTTTTTTTAGTACGTGCGTTGCTACTTTTGCATAAACTTACTCAAATGCCTGAGAGAGGATACCTGACCAGTCTCTGAAACTTGCAATCATGCTGCGAATAAATATAAAATCGAACTGACGCTTGAACGTCCATTCCTTCTCTAAGTCGTCCACCTCAAACCTGCAATTGGGGGGAAGCCTGAAGCAATAACATTCAGTAACGAGACCATCAATGTGTTATGGGAATACATACCAGCTAGGTTGAATTGGACTAAGATCCACACCAAGGACCTCAGCCTCCTCATGCTCATCTGCTAAACCCGCGATCAGCAGCTCACTCGCACCGCCTTGGGAGGTTATACACACCAATATCAATAGCCCAAATACCAGTCCCTGTACCCACATCGAGAATCCTCTTCCAATTCCTCCGAGGAGTTTGGTATAGCTTATCGTCATTCACCAGCATCCAGATATTGTGGGTCATATCAAATCGGAGTTAACATGGTGGCTTCGACAGAAACAAGCTCAGAACTCACCTAGCCTCTCTTGTTCATCCTATGCATGTTAGTTTCTAGTGTCAGTTACTGCCATCGTCGCACATACATCGTCGTTCGGAAGTGGATACTCTATTCGAACACTGTGAGCAAGTCAACCTCAGTGAGCAAGTTAATAACTTACCCCCGCTTCCGTAGGTTGTATATCTCCTGCCGTTCTCGACTCGGTATTGGAGTACACTGGAGGATATTGATTGGGTTGAGGGTGCGTCGTCTATAGCCTATAAAGAGATGAGTCTGGCTAAGCACGGAGACGGTAAGAGCATACCTCATCCACACCTGAATCGCCAGCCAGTTCGTCTTCGGGCTCCAAAGGATTCATCGTTGCAGAATCATGCGTCTCAGCCATCCCGAAACATCGCTGAAAGAGGAAGTCGATGAAAGTGCAGAAGAAGGGTGTGGGAGATAGAGAGAACTTAAACGAGATTTGCCCTTTTCTACCATATCCATCGAGCAATGCCACTTCTAACAATGTCACTTAACATCCAAAAAGCTCTCGACATCCCTTCACGTGCTTTGGAGCTTATGTCTCAGCTGCTGCGCGTCATCACATTATCCATACGGGAAACATTCAGCCGCCTAGGTCGACCTCGTATTGCAATTAAACTTCCCCTGCTGTTTTTAGTTCAGAACCTGGAATTCTGTTGGCTTGGGACAGGGAAGAATACCAATCTGAATCATGCGATTTCAGGTAGTAGCAGGCTTATCCATATGTAGCGATCCGGCTTGCATCTTGCTTTTCATGCAAGCATGGTTACCCTTTCAAGTAAGCGTCGATCACCTTCGAATCAGTCATGTGCTTGACCGCCCCGCATCCACGGAAGACACTATGCCGATGATAGTTAGTCCGCTCATCTGCCGTCGTGTATGCGAGCGTTATTACCCCAATAGGCCGGTCTGCTCTTTTTCTTTCACATCAGCGAGCCAGCCTCATATCTCTCATCTCTTTCCTTCACAGTCTAATATAATCATGTCAGAGTTGAATTTTATCGCCCGAGGCGATCCCAAGCAGCTTGGAAACATAATTTCTTTCTTAGTACAACAAGAATCCATTCTCAAGTCAGTCTTAGCTGCTCTTGAAATTCTCTCGCAAGGCCCGGATCGCCACCACAAATATCGTCGTATCAGACCTATGGTAAAGTTCGTTTACCAAGAGCAGGACGACGATGACAGCGAATACAAGCGTCGACAGAAAGCACTTTTGGCGCTAGACAACTGTTCAAAATCTCTCTGTTTCTTTGCTCTGAAGCCCAGCCAGATCCGCGAATTGAAGGATGAAACCTTCAATGCTATGGTCGACGGACTTCCTAAACTCATCGCGATCGAGCCCCATCGACATGACCTTATTGAAAGATCAATTGGAGGCTACGTGGCAGATACGGTGAACGAGTTCGACAAGGGAAGAATGTTAATAATTCATCAGACACCTTCATTCAGCGACATGACATGGAGCGATCAGCCGAGGAAGCGTCAAAAAATGTCGCTAGAACGCCGTCGCAACAGTGGGAAGCCTGAGCTGCTGAGAACCTCGAATCAAACGCAGATACCTTCATCTACGGCTTCCGTAGCAACAAAGACCCTTCCTACCCAACAAGACCAAGCACATACCGAACAAGCCAACCCTACCAAGCCCAGCTCCCAATCCAAGAATTTGCCTTCCGATCCTTGGTTGAATGCAAATATGGGTTACTGCTACGAGGATGAGTCGCGAAACGATGATGATGGCTGTCAGCCCGATTGGTTTACGCGAGGATTGACACTGGATATCTCGACGGTGGAAATGGAGAGCGCCCTACAGCAGTCGTTTGAACTCCCGCCATACTCAGAAACCTCGTGGTTCAGCCGAGGACTATCTTTCTAAGTTGGATGGACGTCGGGAAGCCAAAACCAGGTGTGCCCGGTCACAATGGATACCGTCGTCTAAGTAAGCGGCATGACGACGACGGCAGAATGAGCCAAGAGCTTGATGGTACTCTCATCAGTAACGGTGTAGCCTTTGTACGCCTCATCGCACGATTCTCCGCCCACATCGAATTTTCCAATAATCAGAAAGACCACACATGGCGTCTGGATGTGCTCGTTTCGGTCAGAATCTCGGGTTTCCACGTAACGCCCTTCTTTGAGGCCAAACTAATGCAATCTAGTAAGCATTGCTCCTCCTTTGACGATGGAGAAAGAGAATAAACCACGCACATTCTCTCTCACAGCAGTCTCGACCTCCTCCTTCGACGGCCCACGAATTCTCTCGTATAATCCCCTCTTATCTAAAGGGTCTTTTTTGCCGAAGACTGGCATGGCGAGGTATTGCTCATGCACAAGATCGTGTGGTTGCCGTTGCTCTTGCCACGGTAGCAGGAAGACACTCTCGTGGTTATCCAACTGGAGTGTGTGGACGTGTTCCCCGCATGAGGGGGTTCGTGCTATACTGCCGAGGATTTTCCGCTTTTCTGGAATTCCCCCTCCCTTGGTCCAAGACTTCTAGCTCCACAACGAAGCCTCCTCGGGGTTCCAATAAACGGACTTCCTATCAGCATTGGCCATTCTTGACTACATTCTCCCCGCGATTTTTGTTTCTTCGCTCAACCTTTACTGTTCGTCTGACATTCAACACCTGCAACCGTCATGAGCACAGGCAAGGGAAAGCTTTCATTCTGCCTACTCTGTTTGTCACCTTTATCACGATGTGCCGATGAAATACCGACTTTTTGCTCGTCGGATAGCGATAACAATTTTGTCAGTGGACTTGAACTGATCTTCCTCGCCTCCCACGCCGTATGCAAACGTATGACTCGGTGTCACAAGCCTGGCGGATACTAAGGTCGTTGTTCTTGGGTGTGCTCCATTTCTTCCTAAAGTCATCATTACTATAGTATCTCTTTCTCACATGGGTGTTCTCAGCGATGATTATGGAGATAGGAAACTGGCAAGGCAATTACCTGAGAGTAGAATATATTATTCAACCCTTCCCTGGTCCATTTTTAGCAAGCGCAAAAGTAAATAAGCATAATAGATAGATTGGGAGCAATAAGTAGAGTCAATCAGGACGGACGATGGAAGATTAGTCTGGTCTATTCTAATTTAGCGGGATCAACATAGCTCAGTCATTAACTTTATGCAAATTTTCCCTAGAACCCGACCTGCTTGTCAATATAGTGCGGTTTGGTGCAGCCTCGTCCCGGCTCAAATATTTCGCACGATTAGTATTATAGTCCAGTCGGTAAATCCTTGAGAAGAGAGATATTGAGCTCGCCTGCATATCCCTATTAACGTTTAGATTAAGGGATAAGGAGCGGGCCGTTCACATCGGCTGATATCGGCAGCTATCTCAGCGCGATCATAGCAAGTAAACGAAATTAACGAGATATGACATCGAATAATGTTGTGAGAGAATGTAAGATAAACTAGCTTAACGACCAATGCACTTTCCAGTAGATGGAGGATAAGAACCGGAACCTCTCGTGCAGCTTCCGACAAACAAAGTGAGTGTCATCCCTGCGTGTCGCACCTTTATAGCTCCTTCTATAAGCTTGAATCGCGGATAATATTAAGTCCGACTATTTCAACCGCTTGGATGGTGTAACACAGGTAGAAAGTCGCTAATATATGGATTGGTAGGAGCTAGAGCGCCTATAAGGGAATGTTGGACGGGGGCCGCCGCGAGTGAGGGATGGTTGTGGATCTAGCAACACAAGTGAATCCAGGCGAATGTTCGAATGCCCGATCGAAGGCGGAATATTTAGTCGCTCATACCGTAAGCTCATAATTGAACCTTCGATGTAAACAAGCCCATGAAAGAATGCAAGACTTGGGTAGAGTCCAGTGACTGAAAGCACAACCAGGACTGCTGATATGAGAACCACGATAAAACCAGTCCGGAAGATGTGCATGACTATATACTTGGGTGAGTTATCGCTTTGAAGCCCACGAGACGCTCGATACATAATCGTCATCATCGCAACTTGAGACGTGATTGGTGGTACGACGTATGCGATCTCGATGAACCATGGCTCGAGGAATAAATATCAAGGTTATAATAAGGGTGCTCTCGATGGTCTCAATTATGAACACATACATTGCCCAGGACTCCGTATTGGTTCGATTCCCCATTGGATGTATGACCGCTAGGACCTAGATGAACTATCACGTTAGAGCAAGCGCATTGTAGTAGAAGTCTTTGACTTGCCTGTAGTGTCGCAATTCCCAACAGCGATAATACCGTCAGAACCTTATACATAGAATGCAAAGGCCACCAGACGAGCTCGAACACTCCACATAATTGAAGAGTAAAAAGAGTTAGAGATAGTAGTTCTAGGATGAACCATGTTGAGGTCAAGAACAAGAAGCATTTACTCTGTGACCAAAGAGTGCTGAATTTGAAATATGTGAAAAGGATGATGCAAGATAAAGCCAGTGTGGATATTAGATAGGCGTCGACGATCTGGTGTTGAGAAATCGTGTTCATTTTCAGTCCAGTAGACGTGATATCAGTGGAAATGTATTGATGCTCAGGGCGTTGAAGGTGTTCAAAGAGGATGATAAAGGGGAGCCAGGTCTTATTTATACGTGCAACCGAGAACAAGAACATAAGAGTGTTTACAATATTGATAAACGTGTGATAGTCGACAAAGAGTGACCAGCAGAAGGATGACTCTATTTGCTTACTTTGGGAGTAGTTGGTCAGTTGCCTTTAGAAGTTGTGTTGCGATAGGCCACCGACCTAAAGAGCCGTTACCCGTCTAGAATTTAGGAGGGATTCCTTGGGCGAATTGAGAAAAATAGATTACGGCAAGTCTTATACTAAGCTACTGGATCTTCATACCTGCCTGCGTTCTAACCTGGCAGAAGGTATAGAGACTATAGATGCGGAACATCTATAATGAGAGAATGAGATGTGCGGTTATGTTTGACAACTCTAGAGAATCTCCGTACTGTTCTGCCCGTAGAATAATTGATTTCGCAAAGTCGTACTTTTCTGAAAGTGATATATATGAGTTCTTAGTATTATTTAGTCGCGGCTGGCCTGTGGTGCGAGGCCGAGGAGGTGAGAGCGCGTTTTAATGGCCAGATAGTCGCGGCATATAGTTGACTTTACAAACATCAAGTGCTGCACCGCAATTCAAAGTCACGAAATATTCTTATCTAAGGGGCAATCTTTCTGGATATGAAGTTAGCGTATAAAGATGCTAATAACCAAAGCAGGAAGGGAAAGTAGGCACCTGAAAAGAAGAAATGATGTCTTTGAGCCACAGAGATACTGTACAGCATGCTTGAGGACACTAATTCCGAAAGCTTAGCAAAGTGGTTACGAAAGTGTGGTGAACCAGGAGGCCGAAAACAGCTCCTACTGACTGGAAGGGTTGAGATCAAAATCATAAACGACACCCCAAGGCTCAAAATTGGACCCTTCGTATGGAGCCACCCCACATCTAGTGCCGAATCTGGCACTCAGTGAGAGACTATGGTATATTATGCGCCTAGGAAGCCTCCGTGCCAGCATTCTCCATACAATTTCGCAGACAATGGCCATGGACCGGAGTACTTCTCCAAATGCTCTGGCAGCGATGGCACATAAAACTGCCAAGTCGAACAAGAGAGATCGGAGTAATGAGAATTTCATAAAGAGGTGGAACACACTTATGAACAATGGCCTTCAAGTTCAAGAGACATATAATGCTGAGGTCTACGTATGTTTACGGCGGAAGGGCAAAAAGTATGAATTCAAATCTAGCGATAATGCTTCGCCACTAACGGAGGAAGAAAAAGTACGATCTGGCCCAGGTAGAAAGGTTATTGCTAATTGCCGTAGGTTGGGAGTTTTCCACTGCCGATTTGTGTGACTGCTGTGGATGTTATACATAGACGAAAACTCCAAGCTTCAGCAAGGAAAACATCAGCAGCCGATCAGCTCAGAGTTTCCAGAACTTAGATTCTAGTCAATGTAATTAGGTAGTAGTACAGCATTGAACACCCGCACCTTCCTCTCCTAGAATAACACTTATTTTATAAAACAAAGCCCTACTCGTCCCATACAAATGTGCATATGTACTGTGTACATCTGTTATCGTACTTAAGAGCGTTTAAATACATGTACCAGAGAGGCAGTAGAACTCACGATTCGCACTGTCAGGCTGGCTCCAGTTTCCCAGATTCGCTACCCAAGGCTCTAGGCAGCAATGGTACCTCTAAGTACCTTATTTGCGCGGCCAGAAATTGCCTACACGTCCATAAAACGATCTATTTCTAACAAAAACGGCTGCTTCTAAAGTAGAGTCATGTACCCTGACGGTCCCACCCTAGACTTTACAAAGAGCGTTGTACTTTGGACCGGAAAGTGCAAGTGCTCGATACTATAAGGGAAAAGCTAGTAGAGCAGATCAAAACCATGATCGGATTCTAATTATGGTCTCCTTGTTTCCTGTGATAGCATGTCCTATGTATACTCTATTATCTACTGGAGTCTGGTCTCATCTCTAAATCAAATCAATAATAGAGTTTTATTGCAAGCACAGTAATAGACAAGAGCAAACAATAATACAACAGGAAGGTAAACCACGCGAGCATACTTGATCCGAGGGGGGGGGGTTAATTGTCAAGTTAATGTCAACAACTGCTCACCAACTACCAGCGTATGAGAGCAAGCTATCACATCTAAAAAAAAAACGTTGAATAACCTTATGACTTCCCAATAGCACTGTCTAGACAATTGGTTGCGCAAACTGAGGTCCCATACCAGCATTACCGAAGATGACATTATGCATTGCCGCAATAGGACCTTGGGAAAGCTTCCCATCATCCCTTCTACCAAAAGCTGCAAGCCCAATCTCACCCCCTTGGTTGCAAACGAAGACATAGCTATCGTCTTCACTCAAACTCATCATGCGAGGGGCAAGTCCATAGGAAGAAGTTGTACTAGAATAACTCAAGTTGAGAGAAGTACGGTTGAGTGCATCAAGACGGAAATGGGTAATTGAGTCGGTCTTATTTCCAGTTAGACGATTAGAGACATAAAGATCCTTATTGTTAGCCGATAATATGATTGCACCAGCACTAGCGGTTTCGTTGTTGGCTGGCGGGCAATCATCACCGAAAGTAGATATGCTTTGAACCTGATTGAACGCCAGAAAATTCTCACGATAAGTGACTGTGTAAACAAGGAGCTGGTTGAGGAGTTCACAGACGACGATATAATGCGTCGCAATTTTTGATCCTCGAGGGTAGAATACACCATGTCGGGGACCACATCCAGGTGGGTTAATGTTGAAGTTGCTCGTAGTTCTGAAAGCATCATCTTCGGTATCGATAATAATGATGGAGTCAGTTCCAAGGTCATTTACCACAAAAAAGCGACCTGTGGGGTCGAGGTTTGCTTGATGGGGATGTGGAGAGGATTGCCTTTTTTCATCGGGACCTACCCTACCAAGAGACGGGATGGTCATGATGAGGTCCAAGTTTCCATTCTCAGTATTCCAAACATCTATGGTACCATTTCCATAAGCTGACCCAATGAGACGGGTTTTATCGGTATTGAATTCCAGATGTACAACACCAGAGCTGGCATTCTTCTCCGATTTCAGTACAGCTTCGGATTTTTCAAGATCGAGATCATATAGACGTAAAGTACTGGATGACTCATCAACAATATAAAGGCTACTTGGGCGAGAGAAGGCCATCCATGAAGGGATTCCAGTCACATTCTTCCTCAATGACGAGAAAAAAGTAGACGCATTCGGAAAAAAATCAGCGACATAGATTTGATCCGTATCACCCATTAGCATGTGAGTAGGAGTGGAAATAGACCTTGAAATGTGGCTCAAAAGATCAGATGCGAAGCCAAAGGCGAAGAAGAATGTAGTAAGAGCGTATGTTGTGAGCCTCATCTTGTCCTCGTTTAGGTTGCTTTGGAGAATAAAAATCGGTGATTCTCATCTACGCCTACCTTGCAGTGTGATACTGAATTATAAATCAACCACAGGTTGCAGGATGTCAATCGACTCTAGATTCAGCAAATAGTGGTAATCGATTTCGCTCCCTCATCAACCGATAACCAAGAACCGAAAATCGAAAACGGAACTGGGCTAGATTGAGAACAGAATTAGGTGTAAATTGTGGAAGAACGCGTTCTGTAATTGCATCCTTGTCTGCATTTACGGAGTCTTGCACATCCGTACTCCACAATGTCACATTTAACATTGCTACCTCATAATTATATCTACTGCACATATTCTACAGACCGTATTGCTATTGAATCTCTACATGCTTAACGGACACCGAGAAGCACTAGCTTTTCCACCTCAAAAATGAAATACCGAATTGGAGAGATCCTATTCACTGTCGCCAGCCTTGTTGGAGTCGTAACCTCGCGGCTGTACGCTGTCCCAATCATAGAATATGTTGCGCCAGAGTCTAAGCAATGCAACAAAGGCAATCCCGACTGTCGTACAGCCGCACAAGCCGCACCCTACATCGTTCAAGGAATGCGTCGCTACGGAATTCGAGACATCAATGAGCTTGCTGTAGTCTTGTCTTTGATGGCTTTCGAATCAGTTGACTTTGCATATAAGCGGAATATGTCGCCCGGAAGGCCTGGCCAGGGAACAGCCAACATGCAGATGGCAAAATTCAATCTGTTGTATGCTAAGCAAATTGGCAACCTACCGTACTGGCTTGGAAATAAGACGACTGTGGATGGTATGAAAGACGAAGAGCTTGATGAGCTACTCTCATACGTTATTCCTGATGAGCACAACTTCGGTAGCGGTCCGTGGTTCCTAGCCACACAATGTGATGGAGCTGTACGGAGAAGTCTTAAAGAAAATATTGATGAAGGTTTCCGAGCCTATATGGACTGCATTGGTGTCGAAGTTACAGACGATAGACTAGCATATCTTCATCGTTCGAAGGTGGCTTTTGGAATATCTCGATGAGCGACTTGAAGTATGCTTCAGTCTGAACTGAATGGCCTCTGTATCATTATTTGAGTTACTAGGTAGATTTATGTATAGTAGAACATTATTTAGTCACTAGATATATCAGAGAATGGGAGTTGAATGCTTTTACTAGAACTTCAAATGTAACATGATGCTTATCTTCATTAGTGCGTTGATCTTGTTAAAAGAAGAACATGTTGTCTGCGAAAGCCTTGCCACAGACGAAATCTGGGAGCCGCCAGTTTAAAGTAAAGATGTCTCACATTACTATCTATCTTTGCTTCATGCCGGCTGGCACCATAATTTAACTTAGCAATACAGCCATCACATGTGTTTGGAGATGTAACTGCATACTGAGCTCTATATGTTCATCGATCTACTAACTAGAGAGAATCCTTTGCGCTCGGTCCTTTGCCTCAACCAATTCTATGGCAGTGATCTCTATGGATGGCAGCCACGGTGCTATTGTACTGACCTTCTTGTCGCCACAGTATACAGTAACCTTTTTATAAGGCATGCACTCCCAGAAAGCTTTCCTCTCACTCAAGAAGCGCATACTCCAATGACGAAACTTTTCATAATCGTTGTATGCATCAAAGTAAGTGCGTTCAACCCATGGCCCTCGGGCTTCCACAACAAGCTGGGTAAACGGCTTTTTGAAACCTGCTCGTCGTAGTCGCCGACGAAGCCATCGGAGGCTGATCCTGCCATGGCACTGCAGACGAGATTGCCTTATAAACTTATCGACCTTAGTGTAGACATCAATGGTGGTTGGTGGTATAGATAAAGGTAAGTGCTTCCACACCTGGCTTGTCGGTGTGTCTGCATCGATGCTGACCCGTATGCGGACAATAATGGGGCTATAAGAAATTGCCTCCAAGTCGATGTCGACGGTTCCCGACTGTATTGCCGATTTTTTGACGTCCCTAATACGTCCCATCTGTCCTTCAAGATGGTCTTGGATCGCTGTCGGCAAGCAGAGGGAGCCATGGCAGTAAGGGCAACACATGACAAAGCGCCAGGATTGAAGCCTTTCAATCACAATGTGGAGGTTCGGCTCACCTATCTCGGCATTTCCAGCACAACTGAGTGTGTTTGTCAGGAAACCCACAACACTGCGGTGTATAAGGGGAGCCTCTTGAATAAAGGCCATGGCGAAGACAAACCTCAGTTGGAGAGAATTGTCAGATGAAAGAGACTCAACAAGTCTCTACATATGTTGACGCCACTTAATGGTCGAGCAGTTATTCTTGTAATTTGGGAAACGAATATGCATCCCTGTTGCACAGGGATGACAACTTTGACATCAACTGAGGCCCCCCCCCCCATTTCTCGTGACTTGATTACGGACACCCTTACTGAAAGCAGCCACTCTCCATTATACGCTATTGCAGAATTTTCTCCTGTCTCAATCTCGGCCTGTAAAAATAAAGATCTCGGTATCCCCTTCTTCCCTGTGCTTGCCCTGACTTCAAAGTTCACCTATGCCGACAACCTATCCTCGTTACTTATCAGGCCAGTCTCAATCAGAACCTCACCCGCTCATTATCAGCTGGTTCAGGTATTTTCTATCAACATTTTTCAATTTGATTTCTCCGAGCCCCCTTGCTTCTCTCTGAAGTCTACATAGTAAGATGTCAAGAATGAGAAGAGTCCGATACTTAACCGACAAAACTAGGTTTAGCGGATCGTATCAAATATCCTGCGTAATGGACAGAAGTAGTCGTGTTTTAGAAAGATAAAAACCAATAAAGAGAAATCTGTAGCTTACCTCTTCGTTAGGTCATAGGATATTAATTGAAAATGGCCTCAGAGGGTTGCTTACGGAATTTGCGATCAGATTCAACAATAAAACTAATATTAAGAATGCTTTCAGCTTATAGACCTCATAGCTTATTGGTCAGGATCAAGGCCCCTAAGCTCAAGAGATATGATTTTATACTCAAAGATTGGTGAATGATGTCCCGGCCGAGTCCACCATGTTCTCTCGTAAAAGCCAACTAAAAGTTTGTCAAAATCCGAATCATTCTCCCATTGCTTTTCGACGATGCGAGTGATATCCCGCCATCCGCACCTGTAATTAAGCGCATTAGTTGTTTTGATGTTAGAATCATTGAGATTCATGTAAGGAATCACTTTTGTGCCCCTATTCCACACGTCATTTCCGAAGATCTCTGAAATGTATGGAGCCGATACGGGCGTGACCTCGGAAAAGAGATTTTCGGTGGTGTTGTCTTTTTCCAGATAGACAAGCATGATGTTTGACTCGACATTCCGTGAGAGCGGCACCCAGGATTCTCTTCTCGCCAGCCGAGAATCACATTGCGGCCATGGCGGTGGTAGAGGCATGTTGTAGGAAATGGGTCGGTTTTTAGCAAGGGGGCAATTCCCCCCGCATAACCCCATACATGTGGGAGCGTTCAGGCTATCACTTCTTTCTCCAAGCGCGGCAGGCATGTTTACCCGGGGAAGTCCCTGGGATTTGCCCAGCGTCTTCTTATAAAGATTCGTGTTCAAAGCCAGTAACCAGATCGTTCTAGTCTTCGCTCTGGTATGTGTCTTCCAGTAGGTTAAGGGATACCGATAAGATTGCTGGATGCCGTCAAGGTCTGTGCCAACAAGTAGGATGGTACGACCTTGAGAAACCATCGATTCCATCCACGAAGCATATTCTGGAAGATCTTTATAAATACTGAAGTACTTAGAACGTTGAGCAGAGGACATAAAATACAATATGCCGGTTGTGCCGAGGAAAATCGCAGAGTCGGTAGCAGACAAAAATGATAAAATAGTATTCAAGATTGGATAATGCGCCAAGCATAAATCAAGAAGCGACATCGTGTCTCCTTACTAGAATAAACAATAATGGTTTGGCAATCTCGCATTCTCCTTAGATATTGAGTTACTCTAAAGGCTCTTATCTGGTTTCCTCCACATCTGGTTCGAGTCATTCTCAATCCAAAAATGACACCCTTGCCGTTTGACTAGGGTGCAGAAATTGAATCCCTGGCCAAGGGATCAATTCCAGCTCCTAAAGTTTACTGTACCTAGATCGGGAATTATGTTTCTGATTGCGATTGGATTTTAGCGGCCAGTGGAGATGTAAAGAAAATCCAGGAATTTATTTTTTAATACTGTATTTTAGGTGTAGGCAGAGAGTGATTCTGAGTTGACTGATGACTTCATTCAAGGTTGACTTATGAAGCTGATATACAGGTCTATGCAAGTCAACAAGTGAATAGAATTAATGCAATGTCCAAACTACCTCGGTTATTTATCTTTATTTCAACTAGGTACATGGAATTACAGCAATCAACGTGGGGACAATAAAACTGCCCAAGTAGAAAAAAAGAAAAAGGGGAAGAAGATAGAACAGCAAAGGTTTCAGACCAATTGAAAACCTGCACAAAGAATGTTGCTAAGTACTAAATGTGATCTGGAAATGGTCTTCCTTTCCTTCTTTTGTTAATTGACAAGAGAATTCATTTAATTTATCTTACGAAAGGTTGCCGTGCTGAAGATTGCCTATAAGAAAATCATTCCAGAACTCAGTTATTCACTCTGCGCACAATTCAAAAGACAAAGGTCTTGACACATATCATGCCCTTCACACTTGAGAATACAAGCCACGTTGCATACGTCCTAGTGTTAAAGTGTCTGTCAGTTAAGTAGACAACGCTTCAAGCATCTGGCTTGAGAATTACCGTATTGTTAAACTACAACGACATGTTAGTTTATCGGCTGCCACCCAGCAATTATAAACATACCAGGCTTGCTGTTACTATACCAGCAAGCACTATTTGGAGAAAAAGCCAATACGAGAACATGTTGTCAGTTTCGAATGTGTATAAAACAAAGAAGCCTGTTGAGAGATTTGGTCGATGTCAAGAGGGCGTGAGTACTGATGGCACGTTTTATAGATTCCTTTGGATGCAAATTTGCTACCTTGTTGCGCTCATATTCTCCCAACCATGGGTACCGCTTTTGATATCCCTGCTTATACTGTTCCTTTCGCACCAGTATCTGTTTTAATACCAGTAAATTTATTTTCTTATACCAGTACACCAACTCGCACGTACCAGTCCTATTGAAACCGGTATTGGTTTCATTGTTTAACAGTATCAGTTTGATACCGGTATACGTACTTTTTTATCCCAGTACTATTTTTGATACTGGCATACCCGCTTTCTCATACCAGGACAGGTTCCTCCTTATACCAGTACTATTTTTGATACTGATATACTCCATTGCTTGTACCAGTCTCAATAGGACTGGTACAGATTCTATTACAGGTAAGCCCGATTCTGTATACCAGTCTCACTTAGACCGATATTGAATATGTTCCCTACCAGTATCAGTTTTGATACCGATCTGCCTTTTGTTACCATCATTGCTACTTTCGTATACTAGTCTCACTCACTACCAGTAAAGCAATTTCTCTATACCAGGCTTGCTTGACAGGTATCAAAATCGATACCGGTAAAACTTGTCGCATATGGTGATTTTGGAGAAAGATTGCGTTCAAAGTTCGTCCTCTACAGGAAAGTTACTTTCACCTCCCTCCGTCAAACAGACTTGCGTCACATCCAAATTAAAGCAATCATCAAGGGTGATTCCCCGACCATCGGTCGTTGTTAGAGCTAAATGGCGCCCAAACTTATGGCGCACGAATTCAATACCTTCAATAATAGACTTGCGAGGGCATGAATGCACAACCTTCCAGCATGTATCAAATATCAGGATATCCATGGGAGCCTGGTCTGCCATCGGTCGAATGAGTGCCATAGCTGATTCACGCGGGCCTGGAACATCGTCAACCCCTTCATATGTGAGGGGATGTGGCGCAAACTGTGAATGACTGAGCTGTTGACTATCTTCGCGCGCATTATCTACCGAATGTTCTACTGGTTGTGGGAAATCGAGGATAATAGGGCTGTGCTGCATTTCCTGATGGCCTTGAGATGGATCAAGCGGCTGTGTAAGTGGCACGGTGTCGGGCATTGGGTCATTGTCGACACTCTCAAGCCTCCAAAACGCATAGAAAACAGACTTCCTTACAAAAAGTGATGTGATATCATTCGAAGCTTCAGTGCGGCTCCGGAACTTTTCCATTGTGAACGAGTGACGGTCTCCAGCGTAAGCTCCAGAATATTGCCGGCCACATCGTCGCGCGATAGGTTCGCCCGGACCTCTAGTTGTAAAAGATGGTTGAGTAGCATTTGGATGAAGTTTCCGCGCCGTCTTGAAAATGCTCGTCAGAGTCAAGACGATATCCTCCAATCCTTGTCCACCATATTCATATTCAGACGGTGGACGAGCATCTAGCAAGGCTCTCAATGCGACCTCTCGATCAGGGTCTATTGACACTTGACGATGTATCTCGGGGGACGAGAACCCAAGCTCTTGAGCACGTAATGCGAGAACATACCATGCCTTTTGATCGGAAAGTCGTTCCTTGGAGCATTCCTCACCTTCTTCAAGAAGCGGACTTTCGCCCGTGAGTTCCACAAGATTCTGCATGATGTGGAGATATAGCAGTCTAAGTCTTTGCAAAAATAGCTGGTCCGGCCCAGTCATTGCCCTATCCGTAAATGCACCATAAGCGATACTCTCCGAAGTAAAAAGAGACCTCTTGGTGCCCTGAATAAGTTGCTTCAGGACGTCTGAACAAGGACGTAGATACTTGAAGTCTTTCTGAAGTGTATAAATCGATGGAATCAAGAACACAACATTGCGCATTCTCCCCATCAAAGCTTCCTTCTCGGAATCATTTTCAAGTTTCTTGAGAACTCTGCTGCTCCTAACAGCGTTGTCAATGTAGTGAAAATCTTGTTGGGATATGCCAGGGACACGACATTGAAATTGCTGCACGGCTTCGGGGTCCACGAACTGCAAGGCCGACTCGCAGCCCATGATACTTTTCCACGTCTCTATTATATGTTGTAAATAGCGTATGATCGGCTATACTGTTGTCAGCTTTCTCGTCCACCACACTGTTGGAGATGATACACACTTCGTCGCATTTGCCACTAAGGATCTTATGCCACGTACCAATCTCCATTCCATCACGCATTCCAGGTATTTGAAGTAAGATTTGAGAGAGAAGTGGCGCAATAGATGGATGCTTTATTACCCTCCTCAGAATACTTGCCTTGCTCTTCGATAGTCTGGCCCACCATCGGTTCGCGCCACCAAGGCTACCAGGTGGATAAGACATAATTTTCGCACAAATATGCCCATCACCCAACTTTCCTTCGTTCTCAAAGCTTTCAGTCACGTCATGAAACACCTTTTGATCAAGCTCTTGGCCCTCTGTCAGCATTTGCAGCCTTTAGGATCCTCTGCGGACTTACTAGCATACAGCTCGATCGTCCACCAGTTTCCGCCACTGCCAAGTTCCAGAAGAGCTTGAACGCGACTTCTCCCAAAGGCGCACCGAATGTGAGAGAACGGAGGGACGTAAAGAGTTGCCGGCTCCTCTCTATTTGAGAGATCATTTTCACCGAGTCTTGACAGGTCTACCGCAGCTCGCATGGCATCTTGTGTAATCTCTCCAACTATGTAATGTCGGGGAATCAGTCGATGACAGCCTTCCAGCTCAAAAATTCGCTTCAAACGGTTGACTTTGTCCGAACATATATTGAAGTTGCATGGCGTGTCATCTGGGGCAAAGACAAGAGATTCTGTTGCTACCTTGACAATACCGAGGTATTTTCGAGTTAGGTCTTGGTTCTTTTGCCGCGCAAGGATATCTCCATAGTTTGCTTGCTTATGGGAGCGATACATATCTCCTCTGTGCCCACTTGTGGTATAGCACGATTGAATGTTAATGAGTAGGGTTATGTGCAGCGCGCAGCACTTCATATGATGAAGCGTCTTGCTAAAAATGAATCCTTGTAAATAGGTGGAACCAGATTCCTGGTTGGAGGTAGACCGGGGTTAAGACCAGGGATACGAAATCATGGAGTGCCGTTTTTGAGTCTGTATTTATGGCTAAATAAAGGGATCGGTTGACGTTCTTCCTCTCGAAAAGCGAATTTCTTGAATTTAGCTATCTGCTCATAACTCAACGATGGATAGATCTAAACTCGAACGTCATACACTTTTCTTCGAAGATGACTTATCAGATATCCTCCGTTCAACTGAAAAGAGACGCAGGAGTATATCGCGAGAGCTTACTGATACTGAGCACAAAGACAGTGAAAAAAATGTCTCTAGATCCCAGGTAAAGTCTGCTGATGGTTCATCGAAACGCTTACCTGTCAAGCGATCGCACGCCGATATCCTAGTCCGAGTCATATCCGGCTCGCCTTGGAGCCATTATACTAAGCGTTACGCGATCAGGCATTGGTGTCTGTTTGCTGTCGCTACTAGTTTAACTCGTAGCAAAGACCTTTGCATGATACGTACTATCTCTGGCTCAAGAAACGAGGATAAATTACTCGCGATCAGGCAAGTTTGCCATCCTCATGTGGTTCAGAGTCTTGAGATATATTCTTCGTCTGATGGGAGCTACTTTTTGGCTTCGGAAATGATGGCGACATCCCTACTGCATGTCACTCGGTGTCCCGAATATCCTTCAGAATCACAACTCAGTTCATTGGTATACCAGGTAAGGGTTGATTATTCGCACATGGATTGGTATCTAAAAAGACCATAGGTGCTTTCAGGAGCCACATATCTCCTTGAGAACGATCTTGTCCACGAAACGATATCATGCGCTGGTATTCTAGTGGATTTCGATGGTACTGTCAAGATCAGCGATATCGAGCGTTGCCAACAGAATGGAGACAAGGACAAATTCTTCAAGTCATTTTCGAAGCTAGTCATGATGTTGATGGATAAGGAAAGAAGTGTGAATGCCACTTTGGGATTATCTCGTCCGGAACTTTGGTCTGAAGAAGCAGTGAGCATGTTCACATTGATCATCACTGAACCAAACTTAGAAGCGTTGGCAAGACATCCTTTCTGGGTTCAAAGAGACAAGGAGGAGGTAAAGTGGCTTGTACAGTTCACCCTCGTCACTGCGCTTCACAGTAGAAAATGATAAGTAGAATGAATTCCATTTTCGTTACATAGTCTCAACTTCTAATGCCCCCGGTCCCGACGTGACTCGTTTACACTCGCCATGATAGGTCCGGACTCAAACTTAATCAAGGCGTTATCAATAGGATCCCGACCCTCAAACTTCTCTGTTTTGAAATTCCATGCCAACATCATCCTCGTACCAAAACCACCAGCGCAAACCTCAATCTGAACTTCATCGCAGCAGCTGAGTAAGAACTGGCTACTGAGCTGCCTGTAGCACTTGTATTCTGTATCTGCCTCCCACATGGACGCTCCAGACCGTTGTTGTGACACCTGCATTTGATGGTACTCCAGGACCTCACACTCTGGTTTCCAAATTATTCTTGTCACAACAGGATTCGCTCTCTTCCAGATCTGCATCCCGTCTTGAGCTCGACGTTTCCTCACGAGGGATCCTTGTCGCTTCCTGACTTTCTTCGTTGGGAGAGACTTCTGAATCTTCGGTGAGAGAGACTCCTCTATCCGAGCGAGTGCCACCCTGATGGCCACAATTTCCTCCCGTAAAAATGCTATTTCGTTGGTGATGCCATTGACTTCCGTGGCCTGCTCACTGTCCTGCCTGCCAGCAAGTCTGGTTGAAATCGCTTGGTTGTCTTTGGACAGGGGTCTTTGGGGGTCATCGTACATATGACGAATATTACTTGTGTTTTTGGAGGCCTCCAAGCTCTTTGAATCAGCCGTTGCCTGCACACTCAGGTCTTCTACGTTGGTATGTAAGCCTCCGAAAACGGTAGAATTGTTGGAAGTTGGTAACAGAGTGCTATCTGCAGTGGTGTTGTTTGTTGGCTCGACCATTCTCAACACATCTGTGAGCTCCTCGCAATAAGAAGTCCAGGAGCCCTCCGGTGTGGTTGGAAGCATGACAGATTCTCCAGAGTCACAAGGTGAGTCAGTGAGAAACCACTGAGGAGTAGGACATCGAGAGGTATTCACGGGATACCAAGCATCAGCCATCGCTCGAATCATTCAGTTTTGGGACCGTCGGTATTGAAGGAAGCAGAGGAGCTGCGGAAGGGAGACTGAGAGACTAGGGAAGAGGGAGAGTTAGGCGTCGTAAGGAGAGGCAGGCTTCTGTGCTTTATATAATGAATGACAGGACCCCAGTGAGCTTATCTTCGATATTTGCTAATCAACCATCATTGGAGAGTTGTTGCAACGAATGAGGGAATCTTGTAGAAGTACTTAGATAATCCCACGTATCATCGTCGACAAGGCTATATATAGCATCCTCGGTAGATCATCGTGTGAGGAATGTGCAAAGTAACGTCTGCAGCAATTACAGGCCTTGGGGTGAAAACAACAAGTGGCGAATTGCTGAACACTGGTGCAATCATTTTATAGCTCCAGAACTCTAAGGCAATTGGTCTGTTGAGCTAACATAGGATACATACCAGTCCCCTTCCCCCATCTCCCAAGGACTACGTCAAATTCGCTGCGCGTACATGTCATGATCGTCCTTGAGACTGTTTAGTATCCTTCTGTTGGTGCCTAGCAGGATCATGCAGCTGCAGTATCAAATCAGCATATAAGCTACTTAAGCGCCTACAGAAATAGACGGTGGTCTCGAAAGTTTCAATTTATTGTAGTTGATTATCATGCCTTCTTATATCAACCAGATTGTTCTCTACCTGGCTGTTCATACATGTCTCTGACTCGATATAGTTAGCAGCGAGCAATATTTCTTCGTCCTTTGTTCTTATTCATACGCTTACCATCCTTTCCGTAATGGCATGCTCTGTGTTGTATATATGGTGGAGTTCTCAAGTGCCTGTGTGTACTTTATACGTTGATGTTTATATGAGACCCCTTGTTACTCCACGAGCCATTTTCAGCCTAGAAACCAGAGTACCCTAAAGTACTCCAAGAGGGACAGAGCGCACTGGCCCAAATCACCAGGCGAGTCCTCTGAACTGCTACTGTACGACCTTCTCATCTTCAACCGCAGAATCCGTAGAGGATTGCTTTAAGTGCCCAAAACTGTATACCGTACCG
The DNA here is from genome assembly GCA_013623525.1 of Fusarium dimerum. Taxonomy (NCBI): domain Eukaryota; kingdom Fungi; phylum Ascomycota; class Sordariomycetes; order Hypocreales; family Nectriaceae; genus Fusarium; species Fusarium dimerum. Next base: position 24,985 of record JABGLY010000443.1, read on the forward strand.
GATCGTGACCACTTATGTGCTCATCATTCCGATATCTGGCAAAAGCTTACGCTGCGTTTGAAATAGGGGGTATCGAAACGTGCCCCCTGTTTGTTTTTCACATCCTTGGTGGGGGGTTACAAAAACGTACCCAACCGGCAGACTCATTTCGTACATTACATAAAGAAGTTGTTTGGTTCTAAACTGAAGAACTCAGATGACCTCATAGCATCAGTTTAGCTGACAAATAACTAATTTTCAGGCCATCGTACAACTGCCTCCCCTAATACGCCGACCATGCCTTCGATTCTCTCGTTTGTGAACACGGCTACCATCAGAAGACGAAGCAACTTAGAACGAGCAAAGTGGCAGGCCAAATGCCAGGAGGCGCTGTGTAACCACATCAGTTAGCATCAACCTGAACGTCGTATATTCCCTATTCTAACAGAGTCTAGATTCAAGGCTTCACTTGGCACTTGAACCATCTCAAGTGAGGCTGCAGACAACCTGTGACGATTCTTACAAATGGGTGGTCGTTCCAGATAAGAAGTACCTTTTCGACAAGGATCTAAGCGACAATTCTGTCAGCCGTTGCAAAGAGTTACATGATGGCATTGGTGTATTTTTTGAGGCCGATAGAGTAACGTCGTCGGCCACGCATTGCTCGTCAGGGTTAGGCATGCTGGTATGTCCCAATGCTCAGCCTGGAGAAACTCGCCAAGTACGTCAGGACTCTCTTGACAGCAGCACTCTGAACCTTGTATCTCAGATAAATGAGCTGCAAGTTCAAAAAGAGTATGCTGCTCAGGAAATGAATCTTCTCAAATCGCAACTGGAGGCTGAAGTAAAGATGAGGTTCAATCTGGAAGAGAGGCTTCGGGCAGCTTATGATAATGAGGAAAGATTCCGACATGCCTTAGAGAAGTCATCAAAACGAGAGGAGCATTTTTACAAAGCCACACTTAGGTACTCGCATCAAATTTCCCAAGTACTTCCAGTCCTGCGTGAGCTTTGTGAGAAGCCCCAGGTAACCGAAGCTGGTTTTATTTGACATTTCTGTAATTAAACTATTGATACCATGTTCATATCAACCATTCTTGCAACCCTGTGCGGACTAGCGTGAAAGCCGTAGTGACAAGTTGGCCTGCTAAGTATAAAAGCCATCCATCTCCACTGTGTATGAGCTACAGGTAACAGTAAACGAACATCACAGCTAACAACACCATGGCGAACGACAACATCCAACTTATGAACGAAATTCAAACTAAGCTCAATGACATGAAAGACACTGGCGACTCTTTTATATTGCGATCGCTAAATTGCGAGATGAATGTTCTGCGACAAGATATTGAGATGGAAAAGGAGCGTCTATTTGCATCAACAACCTTGTTAAAGGAAACAGCAAAAGTCATCAAGCGTTCTGCAATGGCAGTCGAAACTTTCAGACAACGGACTGCAAATGCTGAGAATGCTTGGGCCCGATACTGGGGTGTAGTGCTGGAGGATTTCGAAGAGACAATATTCGACCTGGAGTCCATTGCTTCATGGGCCACCTAAGAGTATGCAAGGGTCAGTATTGAATACGGCCTTCATTGTGTCATTGGGTCTTACTTGGCGGGCCGTCAAGAACGCTCCGGAGAAATTCAGGGCGTTGGATCATGTCGAAAAGTCTCGCAACGATATCCTTGGTTTGTTTCCAGCCAGTATCCATCTGTTTAGACCAGCGGACTATCTTGGAGAGGAGCTCATCGGAACGTTTGTTGTGATCTCGCAACGCCTCCTGGTTATCCTTGAGTAACTGAAGCTCTCGCTCTAGAACTTCAATTCTGTTATGTAGCATGCCTTGGTTTGCCGCGTATTGGAAGCAAAGTTCGGTGTACGGATCTGTCATAGGAAGGAAAGGCAGTTCTTCCGATGGAAGGCAGATAGTGTCTGGTATTGAGAAGTCATTGATGCCACTCTCAACTCGTGCTTCTCCTTGACTGATAGGATCTAAGTTCGACTCTTCATTACTGCCAATCCGAGGTTCTTCACCATTCATAAACAGGTCTGCTAACGTGAAGTGATCGTAATCTATGCCCTGGTCGGTAGGTACTATATTTTCTTTGGGAGGGTCGGTCGTTTGTTGATCAGGCGCCTGCGGAGCTGGGAATCGCAGACCAGTAGCGGACCGGACAGGGGCGATGTTGTCTTGGGGGTTCATTTTGATGAATAACACAAATTAATGTTTTTTCTCCGCTTTTCTTCTTTTGAGACTATGAGCTTTAATCGAAGTCAAAGCTGTCAAGCAAGTCCTCTTCCTCTTAAACAATTCTGTGCCTCGACTGCCTCAAAGAACCATGGATACAATCTCGTCTTGTGCATTATTACACTAAGCCGAAAACCGAACATGTTGGTTCTGAGAAACACGAAGCCAGGATCAACATGGCGAGATCCATCGACTGTGCTGCCAATATCAAAGTGATATCGAGTTGTGGTTGTTGATTGGTTACCGACACTCTGGGTCGACACAGCAAATGTAGACATGATGTGTTTACACCATCCCCTCAAGTATCAATTTCGTATCCCTGCATGTGAGCTGTTTCCAGCACCCTCCTCTCTTTGAAGGAGTACTGCTGTCTTATAAAATGCAAGCAGAGAATCTCATAGACATGATTTTTGCCAACCACATGAACCTGCCTTGCCAAAATTACCACAATTAGCCATGGTAACGTTTTTACCCGTGTAACATCTGACCGACGTAACACTAACCAGTGCGCATAGGAACAATACCGATGCGAGTTACCTGCCGTGCCCGAAGATGGTGTAGCGGGCACTTGGCAACAACCTGTGGTCATGAACTGGGATCTCTCCTCGCGCCAGGCATGTTTCTTGTCCAGGCTTACTGCGGACCTGACTGCAACACGGGTTGAGAACGCCAACTTGAAAGAGATGTTGGCTCAAGCCAACTGGAAGGTGGAGTGGTGGCGCAAGGAGTATGACCAGGCCATCGCTGCCAACACCAGAGCAAATCAATGTCTGCAAGCTCTCCGGACGGAGAATTGGGGACTGAAGGAGCAAGTCCGAGACCAAAAGCCGAGGAAGGCTGGCCGAAAGTCTTCCGCGCATAATCGCAGCCTTGCCATTTCGACAGAGAGTGAACTTCTGGGTGGATCCGAAGGACTCAACATAGCTGAAGCGGTCACTCTTGTGGAGGTCGAGAAACAACAGGGTCCGTGAGCAAACGTTGGTCCAACTTTTGCAGGTCAAGCCGCAAGGGGTGGGACAGGGCTCCACCCATCCGTCTCTTAGTAGCTAGCACGTTTCTTCCAAGGTTTCAATAACAAGACAGTCACCAACGCTGCGTAACATTCGAACATGGTCAACGACGGCGCTAAATTTTAGTAGCCGCGGAGGTGGTCAGTGACAGTGGTACTGTACTTAGATAACTTAAATTCAATCTGGTAACAGGATTCTCGTTATCCGGCAAGGTCAGTCCGAAAGCTAGCTTGTTGAGAGCTTGTTTGAAGAGCCTTCTTGTGCCTTACCGCAATACATATCGTAGTGGTTAACACACACTTTTGTGAATCGTTCATGTTACTATAACTTTTGTCTCCGATCCAACATTGATTGCTTATTTTGCACAGAACCAACTGAGGTAGGGTTAATCCTCGGATAGTTCTTCAAAACCCGGCATGATTGCCAGCCGGGATACAGTTTTGATACCTCTAGTGCCATGAGGCCTGCAGCCTTGATAATCAACAGGGACGCATTTGTGATACCTCGAGCAAGGCTACACTCTTAACAATCAGCAGGGGTATGAATTTGAAGCGCGAAGGATGGAGAATTACGTCATGGTGGAGTGAGCATTCAGTCACAGCTTGATACATTTGTTCAGTTTGCTGGTTCTATAAGAACGCAAACCCGTTCCCCCTGGACAATCTGAGCCTCCACACGCTATCAAAAACACTACGTGCCGTTGCACCAGCTGTGATCATGAACAAAGCTCTGAAGATGAGAAAAAATAGGCGTACAGCGTCCTTGAAGCGAAAGATAAGCCAATACGCAGGCCTTTTCAATGTGGAAGTGGCACTTGTCATCCGTGACCGACCAACTTCTAACACCCATGTTCTGATCAGAGAAACGAACGACCCGGAATGGCCGCCACTGCAGCAGCCCTCTGTAAGATGTCTAAGACCATTTGCCGAACCATTTAACTAATCACACCTACAAGGAAGAGCCTACTCCGCCTCCCCCGGAGGCTACATTTGTGTGGATAGAGATAGACGAATTGAGGCAACAGTTAGATGGAATTCACTTCGCAAGTTCGGGATTAGACTGTGAGCCATCGATGTCTAGCAATACAGGACTGTAGATATCATAGGACGGAAGGAGCAGCGAAATATGAAAGTATGCTAAACATCATTGATGGGCTATTTTTAACCCCAAGTCAACTCATCCACTCAGTGACGGCTGATGGAATAAAATAGTGCTTGAATTGTAATCCATGATCTGGTCTACCGAGGAAAACATGTGCCGCATACTTGCCTTCGCTTTGATGGCCGACTGCAAACACTTTTCGGTGGCCTCTTCCTATGTGACCGTGTCCCAAAAATGGCCGTTGTTGGCCCACGTGAGATTAGTTCTTTAACTGTGTGTGGGGAACCGCTAATTGGGAATGCACGCTGGCTGCCATGTTCCCTAATTTCGATCAGAATTGACGCACCGGTCCGGAAGGAGATGCTCTGGCATATATTTCTATTACTGTCGTATTTACCTCTGGGGATGAGAGCTTTGCCATTGACTAAGATTGTGGATTTGCAAAGACGCTCCGAGATCTGCGGTAATGCTGGATCACCAGCTTTGCGAGTACAAAGAATCTGCCCGCTCGCGTTGAAAGAGATTCCTGACCTGCGCGGCAGGCAGTCCAACTCGAAGTAAAACAGTGTTGCAAAAATGTGTTGGGTGACGACAGGGATACTCTTCAGTACGGAATCATCACCGATGACCAGGGACTGCAGTAAAGGCATCATTGCCGTGTCATCCAGAGCAGGGGGTTTGTCCAGCGTTATGTCGATTCTGTAAAGCCCTCCATGTACCGACGGCTTCGCAATGCCTGTCACCTCGTTCCACGTCCTGTTCCCCTGCATAAATGACATGTAACTCCGGAAGAGTCGGGCGAGCCAGTTATCCCTGAAGAGCCTAGCCCTTGTATCTCTGGGCGGGGCAGCAGGGGCCGACCCGGTACCTAAGTTCAGCACGAGGTCTGGCTTCGTGTTGGGGAAGATGGCGCGGAATTCAGCCAGCGCGATTGACAAAGGATTGTTCTGTAGCATGCCGGCATCTTGGAAGGTGCCGAGGCCCGTGATGTACTTGGTTGGGAAGTACCTAGAGGTAGATCAATAGCGCACCACTACCACTAGACAATTCCAATTACTTACGCAGCCGCTGCTGTGGCACTGCGTGCGCTGTAGGATCGTCAACAGGTGAAGAGAGCCAGGTCGGCACTTCAAACTCACACTTCTCGCGTCTTGACATGCTGTGCCTGACCTGGGATGAGATAGCCGCTTCTTTGCCCCCCCAGGCCGTTGTAATTGGTGAACAGACAGATAGAGGGCTGCGCGACGCTAGCAGTCGGGATCCCGATCTTGGCGCCAATTGCCGTTGCATGCGACATGTCAGTAAGAAGCTTATCCTGGAACGACTTCTCTAGCGCGCCTTCGATATCACGTCCAGGGTAGAAGCTGTCGAGCAGAACGGCCCGGAACCAGCCTAGAGACGGGATAAGCGTATTGGAGCCACGGTTAAAGGCAACCCTGGCGAGCTCCTCGAATTCGGCCGCGCATCGTGCGACTGACCACCCGTTGAAAAAAAGAGCCAGGACGATCAAGGCACCTAGAAAAGGTTTATTTTCAGATCTTGTCAAGGCTGTCTATGAAATTAGATAAGTTTGCGCGTGAAATACCTGCACTGACGCCATAAGCTAGCGTGAACAACTCTTGGATCGGGATCGGGAGACCAAGTTGGTCTTGGATGAGACTGAGGACGGTGGGAGGAATGATACCGCGAATACCGCCGCCATCAATACAGAGGATGGAATGACCCGCTGTGGGCGGCCGAACACGCACGGTCAGCGAGGCTATCTTGTCATCAAGAACGCAGGTGTCCAGATTAAATTTCCAAGGATCTTCTGTACTCCAAGAGCCAAACGCTTGAACACAACTCTCGCAGATCCAATGTCCACATGGAAGCTTGTGCTGGGCTGTGTTCATCATGCAAGAGAGACAGCTTGTCTTGCTTTTTGTGTGTAGCCACTGTGCTGAATGTGCTCTCAGAGCGGCTCGATGGATCGATACCGCTGATTCGCCTTGCTGAAGACGATCGAAGAGCGTGGTCAAGTTGGACAGGATCGAATCGCAAAGAGCGCTAGGGAGGAGAATGCCATCAGGACGGTCCTTGTTTACTGTTGCCTGGCCGGCTTGCATGCATGCCGCGCGGTATAAACGGTCATAGACATCCGCAGATTTGAAAGCTGAAGGTTTACATGTTAGACTCGTGCCGCATAATACGTTGCATGGAAAATGGGGGTGGGGAGCGGGGTAAAATGCTCCTGTAATCTTACAATGCATATTCGGAAGGTAGTGGTCCATCAAAATGCTAGACGCAATTACAGGGGAGGCGAAAGTGAGGAGATCTTCAGCCAAGGGCAGCTGATCCATGAACTCAGCCAAGTGACCTGACATTTGTGCGGAGACGGGAAGATCCTGCCTTGCGAGGAGGACTGGGTCTAAGGATTGGTAGTTGCAGCCTAACGTTTTCTCAAAAGATCTCTCAAAAAGAGCGTTGAGATGCTCCACGGAGTAAAGCAGACCATCATCGCGTCTGCGGTCCCGTGCCGCAGAAATATGCTCCAGCAGACAAGGTTGGAAAGATGCATACGCGTCACCAGTTGGTGGTACTATAATGAAATCTACCACCCTAAAGTAGGACGACCAGGGTCCCCGGCCAAGACGTTGAATGGTTTCGAAGAAAACCTGCTGAGCAATGGATGAAGCCTGTTGCCGGTGTCTTCCATCAAGAAGAACAACAAGGGAGGGTCTCCAGCCGGGACGCAGATGGCAAGGCCATGTTGCCACCCAACGTGCATACTTTGCTAGGTCAGTCATACAATACGAATAAATACAGAAAACGTCAGTGAACGAGTAGAGCATATGAGAGCATATCAGGGTTTCTATATCGCTGGTCAGTACTGAATCGGGCACCAGGGCTTCTGTCTCGGCGGAACAGCAACGCGCCCTGCCCTTCACGGAAGCGGTTTGGAAAGATGCTGTGCCGAAGAGAAAGGGTTCATGATGCACATCTCCAGGGTCAATCTTCAAGCACAGCTGCGAGGGTAACCGCTTGGACCTGGCTAGGATCGCGTTCTCGCTCCTGCAGCCAATCAATATCACGAGACTTGGGCAAGGAGCTTGAGGGTTCAGGGATGAGGTCAGCGAGCGCAACCGTCCAGAATTCGCAACAGCGCGCTGGGATCGGCCCGTGACCCATAACCAATGTGGGCAAGAAGAGTCCGTCATAGTCATATGCAGTGTGTCGCACCTCATCTTAAAGCCATCGACCCAGTATCTACTCTTATACCTTTGGCGTGGTGCAGGGTAAGCAGTTTCCGTTTCCGTTTCCGTTTCCGTTCCTGATTTGTTTCGACAACCTGTAAATCTGGAAAGGAGCCGAAAATGATACCCTGGCGAATGCCAGCTTTACTTAAGAGAGCTGGAATTCGAAATCAACAGCAGAGTAGCAAACTACTTTGTTTCTTTTCCAATGGATTCAGAATTCCCTCGTTACAGATGCGTAAAGTGTGGGAGATATCGGTCTAAGAATTTTCATCAACAACGAGCAAAACATCCAGGACACGCATACACCACGACCGTCTGCCGCCGTTGTCGAAGCGCAGCAAGAGAACAAGACCTGAGATCTCAGGCTGATAGAACCATACATGGACAGGGTGGTCGCAGCTTCAAGCAGCGGCTCGTAGATGCTGTGCGTGTTGTTGGACTCGCTGGAAACCATCTGCTCCAGGTAGCAAAATCACAGGATAGACACACACTCCACATACATCATCACCACTGGCATCATCACACGAGGAGAGCGTCTGAAGACATCCCCTCTAGCGGAGGATTTCCAAGAACATGTGACACGCTGGCGGCTACTGGTTCTCCAGCGTCACCTCCGCCTGGATATGGTGATTGGTCCGTCATGCAGCAGTGCTCAGACCAGCAAGTTGAGCTCGACGATGTTGCAGAATCAACACTACATGAACTCCAGGGTAGCCTTTTCGCAGGCCGATAGGCACAGAATGTTTGGGAGAATTGGTGCTTGAGAATGTAAATAGCGAATTCTGTCAATGGTTTGGGGTCATAAGTTAGCACGTACTATGTATGCATGAATTGATTCTCTATATATGTTCTATGAGGTGACTTGTCGCTACTGTGACCTGCAGTGTAGCGTAAGGAACGAGAGTAGCCCGAAGAAGACGATGCTATTTTTGCTCAAAGGCACTATACTACATGTTGGAAGATGTCATGCAGCATTTTTTAATCTTTCCAATAGCCAGAAACGATACACAAGGACCATTGTGCCCATGATCATAGCACAAGTCCCAGCGATGCAAACCGTGACGACAGCCATTACGGACCACTCTCCTTGCTGTGCCGTGTAGACGTTCATGAGACTGGTCAGTAACGCCATCAGCGAATGAAGTAGTCCAGGGCTCTAGACATATTAGAATCGCCCATGTAAGTGTTGTTTGTGCACCCCCGACTCACAGGAATATCCGATAGACTAGCCAAAAGTAGTTGTGTTTGAGATTCCACCAAGTGTACGCTATCCCGGCCATACCGATAAAGCATGAGAAAGAGGCGATGTACAACAGAGGAACGTTACGTACGGCACGCTGCACGACTCGACCAGCATGATAGCGGTTGAGAGCGCCGCTGCGACTGATTGAAGTAAATGTTCCCGGGAAGACGATGAATCCGGCGAGCAGCAGCCAGTTGGAGACTGCTGCCAGTATATTATGACGAATCGATACCTTATGAGACTGTATGACCATAGAATTATAGGTGGAAAGGCGCTCCTCTCCATGAGAGTCTGTGGTAGGCCTCTCAGAACTCACGTCGATCTTCGCGGGTTCTGCCATGCCCGAACCTTGACCTGGGTATCTGTACTGTACTCCAGTAATGAATGATGGAGGGGCATTATTGTGTCACTTTTATAATGGATTCTCGTTGATGGACGGTTCATTTTCGACTCCCCCTGTACTATTATGTAAGAGAGTTGAGTCACGTTTCAGAATCAGCTGTGTCTCTTTTGTTTCTCTGTAAAAAGCTCATGGAGCAGATCATGCCAGTCGTCTCGCAGTTGCAATCTGTGTGACTCTCCCGATTCTGGTGCATTATGAACACCGCAGTTCTATATGCCATTAGCATCGGTTCCTTTGTTGCGTCTTTCGCCGTCATATCGTTGTTTCGTTCGTTGGCAATTCTCGTCCACAAGCACATACGCGTCCGTTTTCTTCGACATTTCTACTATGCCCATCTTCCGCGATGGATCTGTGGCGGCCTCAAGATCTCTCGATTGACCGCGGTTTTTGTCCTAATCTTCCTGGCAGCAAATATCTTGTGCACAGTACTAGGCGTTGCTGATATTGATAGTTTCACGCGTCGGCTTGGGCACGTCGCTCTCATCAACCTCGTGCCTCTTTTTGCTGGTGGGCGGATGAACACGATCGTCAATGCATGCTCAATCTCCTCTGAAAACTATTTACTTGCTCATCAGTGGGTCGGTGTCGTAGTCATTGTCGAAGGTGGTCTTCATGCCATCCTGTCATGCACACATGGAGGAGTCAACTGGGGCAGCAGCGGTGACATTGCTGGCGTGGTGGTTCGTCCGCTGGCCCTGGATGGCTTCATCAGCTGACAATGCGGCAGGTTCTATGCTCTTTTGGCTGCATTGCCCTTGCGTCAGTGCCTATTCTTTGGCGGTGGATGTACGAGCTGGCCTCAACATCTCACCTGAGCCTTGCACTAGCAAGCCTTACCGGCTTGTGGTTCCATGTGCATTCAACGGATGCTTTGCGAGCACCGGCTTTATACATTCTTTTGGCCAGTGTGATGCTCACTTCTGTCAAACTTGCCAGGGTCGTGAATATCATATGCGCGAACGTGTCAACGAGGGCACGTGGAGCGGCCACAATTCGGCACACTCTGGATGGCTCTGAAGTACACATTAGCCTCCCACGCCCTTACCGTTATACGAATGGCCAGTTCGTATTCTTGAGAATCCCCCGACTTGCGTTGTTCCAGTCCCATCCGTTCCAGATCTTGTGGGACTACCTGGGTGATGACGGACACCACGTTCTTGTCTTGCTGGTCAAGACCAGGCATGGCTTTACTGGTCGTCTACGGCTCGCCAACTCAACGAGAGAGTACATGGCATTTGTTGAAGGTCCCTATGGACAGCATGTTCCCGTAGACCAGTATGGTACGGTCCTGCTCTTCGCATCAGGAATTGGCATAGCTGGGCAACTCCCATACGTAAAAGAGTTGATGGAGCTGCATCGCGACTGGCGTGCACAAACGCAAAAGATTGCTTTGTTTTGGGAGTTGGATGCTGAAGGTAAGATCAGTTCATGTTGGTAACCATCAAGTCTAATCTCGCTTCACAGGTCATCGGATCTGGGTACGTGAGTGGATGGACGAGCTACTGTCACTGGACGTCAATTATGTAAATCCTCGCGTCTAGAAACCTCAATGTCTACAGCTAAAAGTGAGGCAGATACTGGATGTACAACTATATATTAAAGGTCAGTTCCTCTCAAAGAATACATGTGAAGGCACAACTGCCAGGCTCGGCCAGCACAATAGGATTACAGTGAACTACATCCCGATGCATCCCGACACCTTGATTAAATCAAAAATGGATGATCGGAAGGGGCGGACACTTGTTTCCTGTAAGTCTGGTGTAACGATTGTTTTGATTGGACAAGCTGACTTGCAAGTATGCACGAATGCTGCTACCGCACGAGTCATTTCTGGAACCGTCCGGTCGATGCTTGATGAGGACATTCACATGGTGGAGCTGGATTTCCGCCCTTGATGAGAAAAGTAGATCGAAGATAGCTTCTTTTGTCTAGGAGTTATCCTCCCCTAGTTTGAGTTTCTATCTAGGCACAAGAAAAAGACAACACCAAGAAACTGTGTTTCACATCTGTTGCTCCTCGCTTCCAAGTGATTGGCGTCCCTTATTAAAAGCAATGACTGCCAGTCGCAGCCGGTCGATGACATAATCTACCTCGTCACAAAGATATTCCCCAAGTTGTCGAACCTGCTGATGATAAGCCAGTTCTTCCCGAAGGCGTCCAATCTCTCTCGTTTTATCCTCGATGATCTGTTTGGTTGTTCGAACTGTCGGTGTTTTACTGGCTTGAAGGCGCTCACGAGTTGCATCTATCGCCACAGACTCGCCGTGAGCCTCGGCAATGATTCTGTCGATAGGACGAGGTCGGGCAGGACGATCCATGTTACTTTGGCTTGGATGAGTGGAGGATGTGAGGTTGGTGGGTAAGAACAGTGTGTAGGTGCTTATTTGCAACTTGCTGGATTGATCCGTTACTACACTCCATGCGGGCTTTATGACCAAAACATGTCGAGGCAGGGATACAAAATTGTTACCGCAAATGCCGATTGTATGGGTCCGGGCTTAGGATTATACCAGGGACCGAAAAGCAATCAGATGTTAATTCCTAATAGCAAGGTTCCAGAAACGATTCCGTACCCTCTTCCAGTAGGAAAACTCCAGGAAATCGCTTTCCAGTTTAACCTTGGCTAGTGGCTAGAAACATGCACATAAAATTATTGTCTTAAAACCTGTGAATCATCATTTCCTGTTCCCCACCCACGTTTGCTTATTCCAAAGTGAAGAACGCTATCCCTCGACAAGTCACAAGATTGAAATTCCTTTGTTATCAAAATGATTTCCGATCACATCAAATGTGAGTCGTTGGTGCTGCAACAAGGAAACTTGCGGCTAACAGGCATCCAATCAGCTGGAGAAGTGCTAAACAAGCGTTCAACGTTCGTTTTTCGCCGTATCATGCGCTTCTATGATACGTTTGATTTGGTAGCCATCTCGTCGCCGATACTTGCTTCTGCGGTCATGGCATTTGGAAAATTTCAAGCAAATGACCCACCACCACTTATTCACGACGGAGCGATCTTACTGACAAGCTCTATTATCACTGGCGTTGTTTCGCTAAGTCTTGCTAAGATGCTTCGGTTCAAATACGGATCTTATAAAGTGTTGACTTTAGGAGATCTACTTGTAGCATGGCTCCCGCTGATTTTGCTGGACCTCAGCGTCCTAGCGTTTCTGGTTGGTGTGTGTTTATGGTACACTGACACCTATCATTGCGGTTCAGCTGTGTTTATCTGGTTTGAGCTTATTGCCCTGCTGCTTCTCGTAAACGTTGTGGCTGGGAATGTAGCGAGCAGAATGACGGTCATGGACACATCGGCTTTTGATCAGGCAAAATCGGACGATAAGTAAAAAGCCAGCACCTCTCAACCCTAGTCATTACAACGCAGCAATAAATTACACCGTTATTTATATTCTTATGGTAATTGAGTAGAAGAAACAGAAATTACTGAAATCTAATATGGAAGATTTTCCCGACTCTATTACGTAGTTCATGTCACGTTGACCTTGGAGTGCGATGTGTACTGTAGGAAAGGGGTTGTATACCACCTCTTTAGAGTTTGTTCCTGCAGACCGGCTGCTGTTCTATAAGAGGTCTATTATGGCGCTTGAAAGAATCTAACTCCTTGAAATGCCCTATGTGCTCCACGAGTGATCTGTTTCATTAATCGACGTTTAAAGCTTCCACCCTTGCTGCCAACTCGTCATACGTAGACTCTAGTCTTCGTAGCTGGGATTTGTAATACACACATTCCCTTTTAGCATCATTACGTTCCCTCTCAAGCTGCGCAAGAAGACTAGATTCCTTGTTCTTTTTACAGCGGCAAAGCTCTAGTTCTTTGCGAACCTTGACGATATCCTCCTCTCCAATATCTATGCGTTGCTTTGCATAGGTAAGCTGAGACTTTAATGCTGCAATATTGGTATCAGTAGCCTCTTGCTTCTTCATGTTATCTTTTCCCTCTTTTTCTTTCATCTTAATTAGCTCTTTTTGCTCTAGAATCTCATCGCGGTACTGATCCAAAATCAGCTGATTTAATTCCTTCTGAAATCGTTCAGTGTCGAGTTCGTCCATGATACGGGCCCTACCGTCCATTATACGGCCTATGTCGCCAACTAGCTCATTGCAGTAGACTTGCTTCCTTTGTAGCTCTAAGACAGTGTTACTGTTGCTTCTGAGAGAATCATGCAATTGCTGTGTCAAAGACTTGTTCTTCCGCTGTAAGTTGCTTATTTTCTTTTGCAGCCGGCTCTCTTGTTGTCGTAGATTAATGACCTCATCCTCTATCGAGCGATGGGCATTTCGAACTTGATGCGAACTAGAAGCTGATAATGGAATCTCATGAACCTCATCGGTTGAAACAGTCTATAGACCATCAGTATATAGACCCAAGATAGATAGCTGTGTTCAAACAGACAGGCTGTATGTTATGGGTGGTCATATTCACGTGACTGGCAAGATCTGCGTAAAGTAAAAAGCTCACAGAGGCGTACCTCACACCCTTTATGAATCAGGAATGGGAGGACCAGGATACAAAAGAGGCATCCTTGCGTCGCTCAGACCCTAAACCAAAGCCGAAACCTGCACCGGATAGCATAGCATTTAGGTGGTTGAAAAAAGGTGATGGGGGTAATAGTTTCGATCAGAGTCTGCAAAACGCCTACCGTACCTTGAAAAAGTACAGCGCAGTACAGTAATGTATTGTTTTATGATATATATAGGAAGGATCGTGTGTTGTGCGTTCATCTAGCTCTGTCAATTATGTGAGCTTTTCGTTGGCTATGGAAGACAATCGCGAGTCAACCACCGCTGGCGGCGGAAATGTCGAGCCTAAAGATACGTATCAACCTCCGTTTTTCGAAGATGAAAACAAAAATGAAGGCGACGGGCGGCAGGGCGTGCTTAACAGCATAGGAGAGCCTGGAAACACGGCAGAGCCTAACAACGTGGGAGAGTTCAACAGCCCGAGAAAGCCTACAGCCCTTGGGAAGCGTATACAAGAGAAGCTAGAAGATCATGAACCTGCGTTGCAGTTAGCTGTGGGCCTATCGTGCCGTGAAGTTGTTAAGCCATGGTTGCGTAATGACCTGTTACACGCCAAATATACAGACAGACACATATATGAAAATAACGTACGCACGACAAGGCATATTGCTGCCGCCGCCAAGATAGTCTGGAACCATTATAAAAAGCAACGCACGAAAAAAGCCTTACGAAATTCCACCAGTCTAAAGAACAAAATCATCAGACACACCGAAATCATGGATGTTTTTGTTGAATACGCTTTCGAAGAAATCCGTAAGAAAGAGGCGGAAAGCATCAAACCTATAAAGGACGGAAAAGGGTACAGCAAGCAGGAAAGCCGGGAGGAAGTTAATCGCATACTTAGGGTTCTTAACCGAAATGGAACTTTATACGAGATTCTCAACATTGAGCGTAAGGCCAAGCTTGATGAAATTAATGCAGCACATCGAGTTGCCACCATGAAAGTACATCCAGATAGATCTAACGACCCAGAGGCAAACAGTGTCACGCAGAGTGCGCAGCTACCAAACAAAGATATGAAGAGGATTTCTGGGCTAACAAGACAATAGGCTTGAACGCAGCAAGGGACCTCTTGCGGGATAAAGAAAAGCGAAAATTTTACGACAAAGTGAATCCACCACAGGCGCCTGAGGATGTAGATATGGATGAAGGCTTTGGTGAAAGTTTCGCCGAGGGAGCCTTTGATGACGAAAGTGACCATAGCGACGACCTTGGTATAGACGATGGCGATGTTGACGTTGATGAGGATGAGCGCCAACTCCCAACAATCCCCGAGGCCGTCAAAAAAGTCCATGAGAAAATATGGCCCGATTTTCAGAACTTATTTAGGCATCCTAAAGAGCCGGATATGAGTTATGTTATGGAAAGAATCGAAGAGAAGAATCAAATTATTGAGAAATTAAATTTCAAGAGCGAAAGGCGACAAGACCTCTATCAGTTTCCACCCAGGGTATTAGAGACCCTCAGAGACGAGCATCGTTTCATCATCAACAACCTGGAATTCAAAGTCCTCGGCATCGAACAAGCCAGCAAAAGAATCCTGAATCTTCAAGCTACTTTTGAAAAAAAATGTGAGCGACGGTTATACCAATGGCCTAAGAAATGGTGGAAAGCAATTGAGGCGAGTATTCCCAATTTTCTTCGGCGACATATCAAAGACCTACAAAACAAGATGCAGATAGACGACAATGAAGGGAACGCAGAAATCGAAACCGAATTGGATAAGGCGATGGATGATGTTGATGATACGCATTCTGAATATGCCGGAGACGATCAAGTCCCGGAACCCAGACGATTTGAACCAAGACCGTGTTTCGAGATTCTAAGGCCGGGTTACACTGAACTTGGTGATAAAATTATCGGTTTCCAGCCTATAACATCTTTTGATAGGATACACAGGATTTCTGCCATTCTCCAGGCCTGGTTCTTTCTCGAAGTTGAAGGGGCAAATCCCCTTCAATTTGCCAGCATGGCTGACATCGGTTTTTCCTCAGCGCAAGCCTACTGCAATATGCCTGACAAGGAGCAGAACAACGTGCGGGATAACTCAGGAAAATATCGCCACATGGAGATGAACAATTTCAGCAGATTGATTGGCGTCACTTGGATGGCTCAGAATGTACAAAATTGCCGGTTGCCCAACACTTGGGTTCAGGTTGAGCTCAAAAGGGACTCGGAGCCTCACAGAACCCACATACTAACTAGAACAACTCTAAGAACATGGCTGGGAAGATCTATAGCTGATAAAAAGATTGACGACTTCCTCTACGAGAACGAAATCGAGCCACCCTGGAGCCGCACAATGTTCCCAGATCCCATGAATGAGAGCAGATATATGCGTCTTCATTATCCACTCCCAGCTCCTGCTAAGTATCACACTAGGTCAGTCGAGAGAAGATCTATTGGATACAATCAGGGAGAATCGATTGGATATGAAGGCCATAGCGATGATGTTACGTCTTTGGCCCACATGATCAACGAATTGCAATTGGCTGTTAATTCTCTGCACCGGCGGATGGACAAGCAAGAGGGTAGCATGGGAAAGAGTCTTCCGCCGAATAAAGGCTGGAACCAATGACAACCAGATGGTGATGATGACGATGGATTGCAAAGGGCTGGTCCCTAGAGATACTAAGAATAGCTTGATTTTCCTTAGACAAATTAGTGCCTGTTTGTGTCACCCAATCCGCAGATGATACGAAACTGGAGTAGAGAATGTTCATTTACTGTAGCAGTCTCATTGAACGTCACTCAAACAGTCATCGTAGCTTCTGCATGTGTTCGTCTTTGTAAAGAGTGATCATATATCTATAAACTATTCTGCGATAATCTAGCCAAAGTAGCAAGCAAACCTCCGTCAAACCAGCAGCCAAGCTCCATAGAAACACAGACAGATAGTAACGGCGAACATCTTCCAGGCCAGCTGGTGAGAAGAAGTAGCCTTAGACAGGATAGGGGACGTGGCAGATGGAATGGTTGGGGTTGCTGTGAATTGGAAGGAGCCATTGGTGGAAGAGAACTCTAGAGGGGCACTTGACACGTTCGAAGGACCTGGGAATACAATCAGGCTATCCGACTCTGCACTTGTCGTGAAAATTGTCTCGGCAAAGGGGGTTGTTGTTGGAGGCAAGGCTTGACCAGTTGCGGAGGTAGTGGTGCCTATACACGGCGTTGAGTGAAGTTCGATCATTCCTGTACCGACCAAGTTGCCGATACGGAGCTCAGCATCAATGGTCATTCCAGTCATCACGTCCACAAATGCGGTTCTTTGCTAGGATGTGAGCCAAAGGGACCACATCGATAGATGTGGCTGCGTGTACTTTCATCAAACAGTCAACCATTGTTGCCTTTATGTACTCGTGTTATGCATGTACTCAAAACTGTTCCCGTATACATTTAACGCTGGCCGACAACCTGACGAAGGCGATGGTTTTGTTTCTTAGAATGACGCAATGCTAACAGGGATACGTTTTCGAATCAACTCACTCATATCTGGTTCCGGCACGTGACACGTTCTAAATTGAATCGAGATTAGTGCTGCATTTTTGCAATCGCCACTGATGTACAGTACTGTACAGTACAGTACAGTACGATGGAGTATTGGACCAATGCTAGGATAATGCCATTCCCCTACCCCAGGGTAGCTTCACAAGGTTCGCGGATCAGCTACTAAGGTTCAAGGACTGTAGAAATATGATTATTAAAGCATCGACTGGTGTAGCAAGTGTAGCCAAGATATCCATCATCCTGATCCGGAAAATAATAATCCCTTCCGGCCAGATTGCTATCCCCTCTTTCCACTGTTGGGTGCTTGCTGGGTTCATATTTACATTCCAGCATAATCACCAGCACCCCAGCTTTCCAACTCGGGCTGTACTGTTTTGTGCGCTACAAAAGTCGCCCTATTTTCTATCTCAGTTGAATAGGAATTGTCAAATTCCACATCAAACAAAGTAATGTATGAAGCTTATCAGATTGGCGCTATCTAGTTAACTTACGATAGTTGAATATTTCATTTCTGATTCCTGCTACTTCAGCATGGCTTGCCCAAGTTGTGGTTCTGGAACTTACGGAAACCCTGGTACTTTCGTTAAGGAGAAGGCTTGTACAGGATGTGTCAATGGCCAGGTGAAATGCATTGGTTGTGACGGGAATGGCTTTTTTCAAAATAGTGAAGGTGACCTAGTCGACTGTGATGCTGACAACTGTGCCGGTGGTTGGACCGATCACTACGCTTGTGATGGAACGGGCAAGGTGAGGGAGCGCACTACTTGTACAGAACCAACTCACATTTGATACGCGATTACTTGTATCATGAACTTGATGAGCAGTGCGTGAAGAGATTGAACTTCCTGATGCTATTGCGGTTGGCTAGCCAACGTAGAAAATTGTAAGCACAAGTTAAAACAAGAAAATACATGCTGAAAAGGCAGGCCATGAGAACGATTGGAATCAGTCTCAAATTAACCACCAGTGCTTAAAGCCATGATCTGTCTGCCTCTCTCAACATTCGCATATGCGTAGGCCTTAGAATCCACAGGGAAGGTGCCGTCGGCTGCCCACAGATCAACAAGATATTGCATCGGCTCTAATTCATCAGGTTGCAAAAGTTCGAGTGTAGTTGCCGTTAAAATGAAATGGCTAAAGCAGCTGTTGAGTTGCTTTTCAAGGTTGAGATGATAGAATGGCTCAATAAAATGATCCCAGTATAGGTGGGCGTATACCCGAAATATTTGGCGAAAAATTAACTGACTGGTGCTGGCGAATGATTTGGGAAAGCCACTCTTACTGCCGAGCCACTGCTCAGAATTTTGAGCAAGAATAGTTTCGCTTCCGATTTCCGGAGAATCGGCAGAGGAAACACCGGCAGGATCTGTCGGAAACATTGTGCTATCGTCAATCTTCCCCGAAATCCATCGCTGCATCAAGGTCATATATTCATGAGCAGGAATCTCAACAGGTTGGTGATTCCTGTTGAGCCAAGTGAATGAATGGTTCCTGCTGTGTGATCAGCTGCTGCTATCTCGAGACCGTGATTGCGAGAACCTACTTCCCAGCAGACATCTTGGGGCACGTTGAGACGTTACATATGCTGCTGCCATCTTCCTCCTTCTCATGAACAATTCGAACGAAGTTCCATAAATTTCGAAAATGTTCAACCACTAAAATGGTGTAAGATGTCTGGGCCATAATTTGCGACTGAACGAGTGCTTACCTTGGTGTGCTACCCATTCTCCTTGTTCCACAGTCCTCGGTCGGGCGCTCAGAGTCATGAAGTTTCCCTTAACAATGTGCTTCGCATAGGAAGAGTTAAGCCACAAGGGTAGTGGCCGAGGTAAATCGACATTCCGAGGCACAATGCCTATCGTCTCACTGAATGATGGAGATTCTGGTATTGTAATGCGTGGAGCGATGTGTGCAGGATCGATGGCATGCGATTTTGGCAGTTCGTTAGGGGTTGAGACGGGGCTTTTGTTTGGCGCCATAGCCTTATTGGCTCCCCGAATACGGGCATTGCTAAAGAAAATACAGTTGTCAGCCAGGTTCTATGGTCATTAAAAGATTTGCTTACATTCCCGAGAAAAGGTTAGACATGGTTGTTGAGTTGATGAATGATAGTTAATTTGCGCAAAGAAAAGGGGTTGTTGACCTGGCTTGTTTCAACTGGAGATGGATCGTAAATCATGTGACCTGCGGACTGGCGAGTTCGGAGTATCGTCGGCAGTTGCGCTTGAGGACCTCCAATTAAATAGTTCGTTAGTCTCTTGACTAATCTATGTATTGACCAAGGTTACTTCAACTCTTCTTATGTTTGCAGATATTCTTTCGATTCATGATTGAAATATACCAGATTCCCAGTCACGCCTTAATTCAAGTTATAACCCAGACACGGCATCCCGCCACTCGGAACTTTCAGATGTCCCGGAAGATGTTCAACAATTTAAGCTTCTATAACATAAATGCGGAAGACAAGTCATCATGTATGATATCGTTATATGTAAGAGCAGTGATCATGATGGACATTTTTCAATTGTATACTAGCTAATAAAGAGTGAAAGATCAAAAACTAAGGAAAGAATAACAAAGCTCATTGTGTAGAGCATGCATACATGTCAATCCACCATGAACAAGTTCCTCCACAAGCACGTAGATTCAGCACATCTTCCAGGTACAACGAAGCGACTTAGTCAAACATAACCAAATGACATACCCGCGATTATTGGCGATGGCTGGGCGCGGTACAGTTGTAATAAGAAGTGACGCTTCCACTCCCGTTGCAATGCTTGCAGGTCATCAAGCCGGTATAGTTGCATTTTGTGCAGTCGATAAGGATCTTGTGATGACGATCGAGATGCATTCTTTCTCCATTACAACGGCTGCAAACTTGTTGCCCGTTCTGGCAGGAGGTACAGCTCACTTGATATGCCACTTTTCCGGGACGCCCGGTCGATTTCTCCTGGCATTCAGGGCACTTCGTCATGGCTTGTCTGTTTGATTGAGGTTCTGTAGGTTTGATAGACTTGAGTTGCAGTTCTGAATCCACGTTGAGTCTCAGAAGAAAATAACAGTTTAGGAAAAGGATATGATTGTTTTGCGAATTGTGTTGTATTGGGTACGACAGTGTGAGGGTTTTTGATGGTTGAACCAGATTCTCTGCTCCTTTCTGAAAACATTAAGAGAGGGGACTAATCCTTTTTATAAACACCTTGCCAACAGAACACTTGACATGTTGCTTTCCTTCACATCCACTGATTGGTGTTGGTTGTTGGTCCGAGGTCAAAAACCTCTTCAGAAGGTCAAGTACTAGACCTTTTGAGAGGCCATTGAGGATCAGGACTGGCTAATGTGACCTGCAGCAAGCCGGCTTAGGCAGTTGGGTTAACAGGGACAGAGTTCTTACACTTTGCATAGTGACATTAGTCACTACTTTGTCCCTTAAGGCCTAATCGTTACAAAGAGAGAGCATTATTGCTTATCAGGACTTGCAGGGTTTGCTGAATCTGTAGATGAACGGGTACTGCTAGCGGTCATAAACGTAATATAACATTACTTTACTAGGATCATGCAACCTTCCTGTCTACTCAGGTATGTTAACCAACTGCATGAAATCAAAGCTCATAGAAATGTGCTTCTATCGAGGACGATCGCTGATTTTCTCAATGAGGAAGCCACATATGAGAAGCACACATGAGGTTCACATAATCGCAAGCTAACAAGCCATAGCTGGAGTAGCCGAAACGCACCACAACTATGTAATATCAAACCACGAGTCCGTGGTGCCTCAATCAGGCAGGCCGAAACACCCTCAGATGTGTGGTGCTGAACCACAAATGTGTGGTCGCCAGGGGCTTCCGGTTCGGATAAATGCTGATCCCTCAACCCCTCTCAACCCCCGTCAGTCCACGTCAGTCCACGTCAGTCCACGTCAACCCCTCATCCACAAGTGACCGATGATGCGCTTTTATCATACTTACAATCATGGTATCAACAGACGCCTCTCAGGAGGTCGCGAAAATTTCTGTCTTGGAACAAGGCTTCTACTTTTGGGAGGATGCCTATGTGGGAAATCGTGCATTTGAATTTGACAGCAGGAATTGTCCTTACTTTACAGAGTATGGACTGAATTTCGTGACTAATCTCGCATTCGATCCTGTAGGTTGGCCACATTGCTCGTTCTTTTCTGGTCAGAAGCTAAGACCTAACAGCGCATTCAAAGTTTGTTAAATACCTTTCTTGACCAATGTGTCCTCGCCCACTGGCTCAAACACGAAGCGTTAACCAGTCCATATATTGAATGCTGGAGAAGAGGTGGACTGGACGCTGGACGAAAGGTCTTTATAGTCCATGTGTGTTCCAAACATTCACAAATTGTATACTATGCTAGATCGCATCTTCATCGATTCGATACAAAGCAGGGCGTGAGATCGAACTACGATGTCTCACCAGATCAGCTTCGCCATGCGGGCAGTGAACCAAAAGTAATAGATTTTGAGCATGGAGGCTTGTGAGTTTAGTGTCCCAACGTCCCAGGTCTTGATTTCTAACAGTTTCTTCAAGGGTCATCCTCGATGCTCGTGTTTGTTTCGAAATCCGGCAAGGATTCGCAATCACTTTTATGTTTGCGACAATGGATGTTGCAGCTTTTTGGGCCAAGATCACGTTTCCAATAACACTCAAAGATAAATTGGCAACAATAGAGAAAATTAATCCAAGAATAGGGTTGAATTTCAATCTTGACGAGCCAAATAAGCCGCAGTCAGAATTAAGGCATCATTCGTGATGGTATAGTATGGGGTTGTCGTTGAGAAGATTTCCATCGTACTCCTGCCAGGTATACAGTTCTAGAGGGAGAGAGTTCAATATACGCGTCAAAGGCGCATCAAAAACTTCCAGCCCGTTCAGGGATGAGCCGTTTGCTTCAGAAACTTCAGTTGACAAGCTTGGTATCGGAGCTTGCTCGCCTATGTGGTTGGGAGCCGCTAATGCTCCAGTTGACCTGGCCAAAGATGAGCAGACATCGCCTGTCGGCATACCATTTGACGAAATCATGCTAGCAGTCTTCGAGGTATAATCTGTAGGTTGTTGTTGAGTCCTTATCCGTTTTGAAGCTCTGGAATTCGATTCGCTACTGTCCAAATGGCCACTGGTTTGATCCACTCCGTTTCGTGACCGCTTCTTGCTCTCATGCAGTGCGTTGTTGAATTCCTTCTCAGATAATTTTGTCAGATCAGTGCACGTCTCCGACATAAAAATACTCTTTCGCTCGCTATCACCACTGCAATTCTCCTTGTGTCTTTTGAACTTTCGGACGTTTTTGAATGAAGTATGGCAAAACACACATACTTCATTACAGTCGACGTCTGTGTGTTTCAACGGTTAGTCTTGGTTTCATCACTGAGACGGGATGACATACGTTGTTCGTAATGCCGACACAACCTTTGTTTCGTAGAGAATGGCTTAGTGCGTGAGCATGAAGGGCTAGGGCATACAAAGGGCATTCGCAATCTTGCAGGCCGAGGATAATTGGATGCTTCTTCACTTTGACCGTCACTGTCATCTTCGCTGTTAGGACCAATCTCAGACGCACTTTCTTCGGTCACTTGAGCGTGCTTTTGATGATTTTGTGCTTCGGCTTGCAAATCTCCAATCATCCGCTCACGAATCTGAATATATACTGATCAGTGGTGGGCAATCAAGTTCGGAGTGAACTTAAACTGACTCGCCGTTGTTCAGCATGATCGCTGAGGTGCCTTTCAAAATCAGCCTTTGAACGAAAAAGCGCAGAGCAAGTGCATTGTCGTTGTTCCGCAACAAGGGAGCTCATTGAGGGCAATCTTGCAGGAGAAGATAAAGAGGCATGACTTGCCAATTTGCGGGGTGGTTGTTTGTAACGGTTATCTAAATGGCCCATGGTCAGGTGATTGTTTATGTCAGCATACTCACCCCACCTTATCCTAGGCTTATATTTATCCTGTAATCATGCCTGAGTTAGGTTTCAAGGAAAATAAATCAAATCAAGAAACTTCCTTCTCTCAACAATCTCGTCGTCGCTCCCACACACAACCCGCCATCTATCAATCCAAGTAACCATGGAATCCAAGAAGTGCAGTACTTGTGGCGGTGATAAAATTATCACGACTACTACACCCCCTGTTATATGCCCGACCTGCGGTGGTCGGGGCTAAGTGCCTTGTAAGGGAAATGCATCATGCTTAATACATATATTACTGTTTCCTTTGCTTTCTTACTAATATTCCGACGTATTGTAGGTGCGAAAGAGCTCTAAGTTGAACATGAGGGAGGATGGTTTAGTGTATTAGGCGAGATATATCATCATTTTATGGATTAAGAAGTGCTTTGTGTGATGTTATTCTAGCGACGTACTTGATCGATGGCATTTGCTTTATTATATTTTGTTTTATTTTTGTTTTTCTTATATATCGGAAGTCACTGCAGCATATCAGTGACGCATAGAATCTTCTTTACTGTCCAAAATATTGTACCACTAAGGCACTAAACGCTATCTGTCAAAACTGATGTTTCTCTACTTAGCCTTGATAGGATGGAACCTGGCTACTTGCCGTTGATCACATGCCTAATTTGTGGATAGCATGACCACAAATCGGTGGTTGTGCGCCATTGATAGCGGACCATTTATCTGTGGTTTACCACAACTTTGTGGTCATGTCTGTGGTAATAACATTCTCCATATGCTGCACATCGACCACAAAAGTGTGGGTATGATTTTTTTTAAATATGCAGCTGCATCGACAAGGATGTAACCCATGAGATTGTACTGTAAGCTGTCAGCATTGTGAACGTTCTGTATACTGTGATAACTGGCTCTCGATACAGACGCCATATAACTTTACTAGATGCTGTCGGTAAATGTCATTACAGATCACCAATATTGGGGTTTGTGAGATGACATAGAAACTGTGAGTAATTATTGAATAGGTGCTAACTGCACTGCACTTGAACGATATGGTGTAGCAATTTGTAGACCAAATTCAAGTCTTGGGGAAAATTCGAAGTGCCTATCGAGAACAGTGGTACGAGTCTGAAGATCTGAAGCTAGTATGGTTGTCAAGACCAAATATGTGGCTAAGTTGAAGTCGTTCAAGTTTCCAGTCATATAACCAACAACACCAGATCCAGTTCGTGATGTCAAGGATCACGGATGGAAGCCAATCCAAGATAGTAGGAGAGGCCCAATGTGGCAGCCCGTTATCTTTCATTCGTGGAGTTGGCCCTCCTGGGACCATATTACGCAACCGCCATAAACTAGTAACTGGCTTGTACCCTGCGCTCTACAGGGTCTCGGCAGGTTGCCTGTGTTGGCCGAGTATTTATCTTATCCTTGAAGTCAAGTCTGAGATTCTTAGTGACGGAGCAAAGAGACAACTTCATTCAAGTATAAGTCGGCCTGGCTCCCCGATCGAAGAATTGAAGGCATTAAGCTTATAATCTCATAACCATTTGCTTTTGTTACCGACATCACCTGTTGGTATAGATATACTCCGCCGAGGTTAGTACAATAACCACAGGAGAATCACGTTCTCATACATACCCTCAATAAGTCTTTTCTCGTACTTGCCTTTTCTCCATAGCAGACTCTCGATACAAGTTCCATAAAACTTGCGCCGTCTCGATCCATCCGCTCTACGAGTACCAACCAATTTCATAGAGCATTCCCTCTTACGACACCACTCATCCAGTATGCAGCCTACTCTGAACCGTGAACCTCCGGCAGATATAAAACCTCCGGCAACACCTCCAATACAGGAAGAAGGCGTTATATCTATTGATGACCTGGCAGGTGGCACCAGTACGACATCTGGATAAATCAACAGTACGTTCATTCGATTGCCATCGCTCAATTAAGCCAATTAATTGGGAAATCTTAGGTGTTTAGAGCAAGTTTCTTGTCTGACCTCTATAGATCTTAGCAATTTTATTGTGGATCGCATGCAATACAGAGAGATCGAGCAAGGTGCATCTGCCAGTCATTTCGCTCGATATGCAAGAGAGGCTCTTGATTTGCAGTCCAGGTTAGGCTTTGTTAGGCTCGACCATGTGCTAGATAGTTATGCCTTAGTCAGCGGTGGCAGGATCCATCTATCCAATGACACTTTACTTGGTTGATCACTTGGTTGAATAGTAACCCCACATGTGCATTCCTTAACTACTTGACACATCATGCCGGTCACACATATCATCCTCCAACAACTCTTCTTAATCTATCATATAACCGCTACCACCTATAAATACTCATTGTTCCCCGACTTTCTAAAGTCCACCAGTCTCATTCTATGAAATCATGCTCGAACTCGAAAAACACGCGAGATTCACAATTGTCACGCTGTCAAACAAACTTCAGGAAGGTCTCCAAGCAGTGGACCGACTTTCAGACGACCACAAAACCATTCCAGCTACGCGCACCACAAACGGGGTAGAATTCTTTGAGCTACCATGGGATGGGAAGGGGGATATAGCTGAAGAGATTATCGAGGAGTTGGTGAGTATTACATCTACAGTTCAGCCTACAAGGTCACTAATCGATTAGAATCATTCGCTCAGGAACTTGTTGGTAGAAGAGACTGCTTCAAAATCGGCAAAGGAAAACACTTTAAAGATTAAGAGTTGTCACGATGTTATATGGTCAAAGGGCGCACTAAGTACGCCATCAAAGAAACTGAGTCTCTTCATACCTATGCCAGTTCCGCCATCTCTGCCAATCCCGCCATCTCTACCAGTTCTGACAACACAAGAAACCCAGGTTTACGTACTTGATGAGACAAACAGGGAATTAGTAGAACAGATCACGTGGAACTTTTCCCAAGCATTCCTCCTTGAGGGGTCCACCAGACTCCGCCTGATGAGCAGCGGTCCGATCAGGTTTTTTTTGCTGCGTATCGATGAAAACGGAGAGTTAGACCATGGCAAGGTTGGCGAATCATGACGTTATTAAATATATGTTTATTCTATGGCGACGCTTAAATCGTTTGTATTAAAAATAAGTTGGGTGAGAGAGAATATAGAGGTTTTCGAATGCGGTACACCGTACCTTGCTTTTCTTTTCTTTTCTTCCTTTTTTTTTGTTCATCTAGCTTTTCTCTACAATGAATCAAGATCTTCTATCGCTTTCCAATTCATCTATACCTAACACCATTCCTTCATCCCACAGTGCGTTAAATAAGTCACTATCAAAAGCCACTCGCCCTGTGAAAGTTTCATCCAGTGTGATAGTCTCGTCCCCCACGATAATCTCATCCCCCATACATTCAACCAGCTGCAGGTTGTGCGTGTACTTTTGACTCCGATCCCTGTTAGTATCGGGGCTCAACACTTGCTGATAGCCGGCTTGTCGTGGTATGATTGCCACATCTTCGTTTCCGGGAGGAGGTGGTGAATATGTTTGACCATTTTCAACCTGTGACGCAGCAGCCTGGCTTATATCTGCTAGCTCATGCGCAGTCTGTGAAGAGGGTGGCGACGGTACGGAGGAGGCCGCTGCGCCTGCACTTGCTCCAGTAGTCTCGGAGTTTGACTGTGGGCTCAAGGCCAGACGAACATGTGGGTATGTGACTTCCGAACGACCAAAAGCACGTAATGAACCATGTTCTTTCATGGTCGCTTGCTCCTGGGGGCATGGTACGTCGACCTTGTCACCATGTGTGGAGACGTTATCACGGAAAGATACATCTCGAAACTGAGGCTCACAAACACTACCATCAACAGTGGTCCAATCTGTGGTACTCCCTCGTGAAGCTGGATAAAAACCGCTCGTGAGATCGTCCTCCGTACTTAGGCCTGTGGGCTGTCGAGGCTGATATGATTCCGAGGCTTGGGTTGAATCAAGAATGTTCTGCATCGCCATTGCGTTCGATTGTGGTTGAATGTTGAAATGGCGGTTTGGATCACAGGATTGACGAATTCTTTTTGGCGGCGGCTCGTTCTGACTGTCGAATACCGTCACCGAGCCATATGAACGTTTCTTGTTGCCTTTCAGATTTAGTTTCCGCTCGTGAACTTCTTTAGTATACACCGCAATGCTTTTTGCGGCAGCCTTGAAGTGTTCCTTCGAAACATTAACGTCGCAAATGGCCTTAAGTTCTGCGATAACATTAACGTCGATAACATTAACGTCGCAAATAGCCTTAAGTTCTGCGATAAATTGTTTTGATTCTTTTGCGTATTTGGATCTGACATTAGACTCGCTATCGGACTCGACATTGGAATTGGACTCGACATTGGAATTGGACTCGACATTGGACTCGACTAGTTTTAGCCTTTGAATTCTTTAAACGCCGTTAGTTTCTATCCTAGGAAAGAAACGAAAGGTAATAGACTTACAGATATGCCGGTAATAGCTCTAAGAAAAGAACTTCAATACCAAATTCCCAACTAAGAAAGCAATAAACTTTTCCTTCTTTTAGCCAAGACCTAAAGGTAGACGCCCCCACGCTAGCGGCATCAGATCCCAATCGTTTCTTAAACTCTTCAAGTAATTGAGGCCGCCAGACTTCTCTCGATATCCATAGCTGTCGTTTGGCGAACCGCAATCTGATTTTATTCGTTTTCCGTGATTTCTCAAGTGCATCAATGTAACCGCATATGCCGAGGCTTTCCAACTTGAGATTGAAAAATGTGTCCGGTGATTGAGTCCAAAGTTCCAGATCATGAGTGGAAATAATGAGATCTTTCACTGTTTTCGTTCTCCTTTTGGGAATGGAGGTTTTCTCTGGTAACCGCTTTGTCCTTGTAGAATGTGAGACATGTTTTGCTGGTCGTACATCAACCCGTGTGGTAGACACGTCTTGTAAAGCCCGCAGTATACTCGCGCCGTTATTTTGAGAATCATCTCTTGATGTCGGAATTGCCTGCGCATCGGCTGTACTATTGACTTGACATAATGGCTCCCGGGATTGCGACACGACTTGGCCGTCTGTTGTGGATTGAACCCTTTTGCGAATGGTATTCCCAACGTGCTCGGGAATTTGCTCCGCGATTGTAACGCAGGCTTTCAAGATCTAGTCCATATAAGTGAGAGAAGGTCTCGATAAAGGGGAATAAACTTACACTCTGTATTAGTCCGTTATCGTTAGGAAATAAGTTGGTTTGGCTTTCGGCGGTAACGATGAGGAAGGAACGCAGCAGATTGAGCTTTTCAGTATTCATTGTTGCGTTAAAAGTGAAAAACGGAGGAACCTATTGTCAAGAGGGGCGAATACGCCTTCAGGGGTAACGGCGCGAGTGGTTACTGGGGTCAGGTCAGAGCCTCAGGCCACAATTGTTAGGCCCACAGAAAACGCTGCGACGCAGCATTTTCGCAGCGTTTTCTGTGGGCCGTTTCGCGGCATAGCCGCCTTCCAAGTAAATTATTTTCGAAACCCTGTTATGACTTAGCTGGTCACGGCCATTGTTTGTGTCTTGTTAACACTCACCAATTAATAGCTCGTTTGTTCGATTCGATCAGGGGGCATCTCTACCTCTCTCATGTATTTAGGAAAGTGATGGGCCATGATTAAAATGCACTTTCATGCAAGCCTACTATTACCTTGCCTGCCTTGCCGTACCTTATTCATCATTTGAGATTTCACTATGCAAACCATGCTACGACAAAGCAGTTTACCATCATGCAGGGGAATTCGAGTCCAAACACAAATCACTGTACGTTAATCGTTATTTGGTTTCTGGCAGGAAGTTAATGTTGCCAACACTAGGTTTCTGTCGAGTATCTTAAGGGCGGGGAAACGTTGAAGGCTGACATGCATGCTGAGGTGTCTTCGGATTCTCTGGTGGAACCAAAGTCACTATTTGAGCTCATTCATATATGTTGGGAACTCGCATTTGCATTACTACATCGATTATGGCGCATTAGTGAAGCTAGGCATGCTTGTGATGAGAAGGCATATCTGCTGGAAATGGGAGGTTTCATGAACTACAGCCGTGAGCTCTGACGTGAGGGGGCTGCAATCTGAATGTCGGTGTGATTTAAACCTTTGTCGTAGATATACTGAGGTGAGAACGAGGAGTCTTCTCAGCCTGATCTTAGAATATTCAAATGGTGAGACGTGGATCTCTTTAGGTAGTGCCATGCACTCTTGCAGTCAAGTGTATATAAACTAACATGCATTCCACGGTCATTCGTCTTTCTTTATAGAATAAATTTTTGCACTTGTTTTAATCACAAAATCAACACTGTCATGGACGAAGAAGGGCTTTTTAAGCTCCTCAAAATTCGCTTTGCGATTCTGGAAGATGCCGGAGACCTCAAGGAGGTTTTTGACAGAATAGCCAGAGAGGAGATTAAAACCCATCTCAAAGAAGATCGCCAGCTTTCTCAGCGCTCCAAACAGCAATTGTTCCACGAATTGTCAGAGAATATTGCAGGAAAGCTCGCTTCTAAGTTGGAAGAATCCCGAGATTTTAAGGGTGCGCCTGGAGTAGAATCGGACATTCCTGGATTTCTCTTGTTGGCCCACAAGTTATTGCCGGATATGACGTTTTTTCTCGAACCTTCATTCAACAAGACTATCGACAAAGCTGAGGCTGATGGTATAGATGTTTCGAAATATAGAGAAGAAGGTAAGCTCCGTTCATTGCGCAATAACATGGACTTTACAGTTTCTGATTAACCCGCCTTTACAGATGTTCCTCATCACCTAGCCACGAAGGAGGACATAATGGGAATTGCCAAGGATCTGGAGAAGAGAGGGCATATGACCGTTGAAGGGAACGAGAAGTATTTGAACCCGAATGACTGGCTCAAGGTTCCGATGGATAGAACATCGAAGAGCTAGATCACCTGGTGGCTGACGTTCCAGAAGCTTAGTTATGAAGAGAAGATACAGGTTGAGGGGGCATATAGTTAGGGTAATACGTAAAACACGCCGATATACACTCATAACATAACTAGCGGTGTTTAGATTCATCACTGCTCCTCTACGTTTAATTTAAGCTTTGCAGTCTTCCTGATCTTAAGTCTTCACGTTGATAAGCCAGCATAGAACCCAAAACTGGATGTTAGCGTGAAAGACCTTTAGATTACTTAAGAAGCAATTGTCAATATTTAGCGCAAGGAGATAGCCCTACGTAGCAGCCTTGGCATGAAGCTCATGGGCGACATTGCATGACCGCGTAGTGTGTAAAGCTGATGGTCACGAGTCGCATCTAGCTAACAGGGTGCCAGAAAACTAACGTGAGCCGATTCAGCTGTGACTAATATCCGAAGCCATTGTTTCTCCATACATCGACTGTAGATAAGTCAAGTGATGAAGATAATACTCCGGACTTCACGGACAGAATAAGCTTGCTTATCCCGCAAAGATTCTAACTAACTTTGGACAACCTCTCTCAATCACATTTATTCATATGCAACTCTTCATATATGTTGCACACAAGATTATCAGAAGCTAACTAACACGTTAAGAGGAAGAAAGGAGCCGAGACAAACACAAATCAGAGTAATTGAACTGCATCAGTCAAGACCTGTGCCGACCATGCTTTTGCATGATTCTTGTTCGGCGTCATTCTACTTGATACCTATATGCCAGAACCCGAGTAAGTCCTCCTAGAGGTATATAAACATCCAAAGTATCTGATCTTGGATCCTCTTAGCCTACAGTGTAACCCCATTGAACTGATCCTACCATCACACACAAAAATGTCACATCCACATACCAGAGACGTCGATTTTGTGTTTATTCGACACGCTTTAAGCACTTCTAATATCAACTCGCCGTTTGGAATCAAAGCAGGAGACCTTCTTACATATGCCGACTTCAATGACATGCTCCAATCCACCAGGAGCCAGGCAGACACACTCTGTGTGGCATGCGGGGATTACTTTCCTTGTGGCCTCAGTCGTTCCGGGCAACTGGATGCAGCTGGTCTGATAACAAGGGGCAAACTTGATAATGTTTACCGTCTTGTTTCGTCAACAGCACTGAGAACTTGCCAAACCATTCAAGCAATCCTCAGCAGGCTGGAACTTGCGAGCTCACGTGCGCGGCAGATACATCGCCATAGCGGTCTCAGGGAAGCAACTAACTGGCCGCAAGACCTACCACCGATGACCACAACGGCCGATGGTAAGGAGGTGGCCTGGTACATCGAGCTTCAAGGTGGTAGCGATGTACACGCAGGTCGAATATTGGGGGAGAAGAGAGTGGACTTGTCCGGTACGCGTTGGTTTGGTAGTGGCGAGGAGGAGTGGCAAGATCTTGCTTTTCGTTCACAAGCTCTCCAGAATCCGCGCTCGCCGGAACAAATTGAGCAGGATGTCAAAGAAGCTCGCCAAGACCTGTATCAACTTGCAATCGAGGTGGGAGAAGAGCACGCAAAAAGTGGAAGAGAAGGCAAGGCAAGAATAATAGTTTGCCTTCATGGAGGCATCTTTAATTTTGTGCTGCAACGATGGTTCTGCTCCTACAAGAAAGAATCTGGGGTCTGGAAATGGCAGAGCTCGTCTGCATTAAACAATCTGGACGTGGTGGTCTGCTCAGTTGATTCTCTGGAAAACTCAAACGTGGTTTTCAACGAATTGCCAAGAGAACTTATCTATCAGGAGGTATTCGGGCGTAAATATCGACATCTTGGAGAGGAAGAGGAGGCTTTGGTCTATAAAAATCTAGATGGCACCTTGGTTGATCAGAAACAGGGGCATTTAGAGTTTATCAAGCAAACCGGGGAGGAGGTCAAGTCCTTTGCTAAGGAGCATCCCTTTGTTGCCGATGCTTTCCTGAATTGGAGAGGAGGCGAGGTTGCGGTCCAAGGATTGGAATAATTTCTCTAAGATTATCTAACATTGGTCTTCAATAAACTGATTGATTCGTGGAGTCACCAAGGACATATGGGCTTGCATTGCTGCTTGGCTTGCTCGACAGAATCTGCAAGGGATATGCGGGTGACTTATTAAGGCATCACTTCACAATAATCTCAATAAATGATTACTATATAAGAGCCAACGTGCAAGACTGCCTCTCTCGCCAAACCCTTCTATCTTCCAGTAAAACTCAATGGAGCATCACGACGACAGGCAACCTCTTTTGAATGAACCTAGGGCTGGGAGACGTCGCCCAAGATCTCGTACAGTACTGCCCTATCTTCTGGGGTTCTTACTTTCTTTTATCTGCAATTTTATTCCTTTACTTCCTTTCGCCCCTATGAGGGAAAGTCGCCTAGCCCTGTCGCTTAAATTAGGGACTCTCATCGCCCCTGAGTTCATCGCCAAGGGTCTCTGGCGACCAATCCGCCACCTTCTCGACTACTCTGCGTGTATTGCCTTAGACCATCCAGACGATGGATCGAAGCAAAAGCCAAGTAGTCGAAAATCGGATTCCTTGAACGCGATAATCATGCCCCTAACGCTTAAATTGCCAACAGTCATCGTGACAATGGCTTTGGCACAGCGTCATACGGAGACATCCTGGGCATTGTCCGCCGCCTTCATTATCGTAGGCCTCTGCTCTCTTGGAGCAATCGCGTTCTTCTGGTTTAGTCCGTTGGCCAAACTTGCCCAAAAGCGCAAGGCGGTCAGGGATAATGCCATGTAAGTATATCAGCCTCTTGGATCATTGCAGTTGCTGAATGGTTCTTCAGAGAGCAGGGCGACGTGAGGAGTAGATATTATCGACTAAACTATACGGCGGCACAGAACCTCTTGGCCATGACGTACTTCTGTTGGGATCAGGTGCTTTTCTTTACCATCTTGTTGCTATTTGTAATTTTTGCTACCGAGGACAACGCTTTCCTGTATATGCGACTGGCGCATCAGATTGTTTCTATGAATGAAGTATTTAAGAAGATGGCGCAGAGTCTACCAAAAGCCCTTCCAATTCTTCAGGCTATGAGAAGCGAGGGTGGTGTCTGGTATCACCTGGCTGTCGCAAGCTCAGAAATGAACGAGGTGAGGATGTTGAGCTTCAAAGAAGCTTGGAAGGATGCAGGGTGTGGTTATTGAATGAAGAATTTGCCAGACCAACCCATCCCCCCAGCTTAGATTAGCATGAATGATGCAAAAATGGGCTTCAATAGCTCGCGTCATCGCGCCACCCCTACTCGTTGCGTCGGCAGTTGATAGTGCGTTCAATGTGTACAACACCTGTAGGCGATAACAGATGTACGTCACATTGTTGCACGGCTTTAGCGGTCAAGGTTCGAAGTGAGAAGGGGCGGGCAACCAGTACGATTCTTATATATTTCGTGACTATCCTCTGGTTACCTTCTCTTGTCTATCACCGTTTTTTCGACACCCATATGCCTGTTCTTCGTCTTACAATGAACTTTCAAGAATCCAAAGTTTCCATGAGCCACATACTCTGTTACTTGGTCGCTCTCGATCACGGGATAAAAATTGAGCGTAAGAAAAAGGTCGAACAGAACACACTCAGTCACTATGCCAAACTCTATAAAAACTTGGGTGGCGTTGACCAACTCTGTTCCTTCCTACAATCCCAACGGCCTGAAATACCGCGCCCGCTCAATGCCAACGACACGGATCATACGACGATAGGCCAATGGCTAAAGGCCATCAACTGGCTGACCGAGAAAAGCGACCCGATCAACCCTAGAAGAGAGTACCTCGAGATTAACGAGGTCTATTTATCCTCTCTGGACTCCAAACTTTTCGATATGTCGACATTCTGCCAGAAGCTTGGCTTGGATAAAGATATTGATGAAGAGTTTTTCCGCAATGCTTTGCTTCCGATCGCCTGTGGCATACGTTGTGCTCGCCTGAGAGTATTGCCCCCTGTAGATCAAAGTTTGGAAGTCATTGCTCAGCAACTTTTTGATGATCCGGAGTCTTTTGGCGAACTTTGCACGCTGGAGGAATAAGTTGCGATTGTAGAAACTTTTTTTTCCCAAACACGGGGGTTTGTCTTAGAGATTCAGGGGTATTTTGATATGATTTCGGCACGTTAGGGTTTGAAGATGCATAAGACAGTGAGAAAAAGATCTAGCTAAAAATATAGCACTTTGATTAAGAGTGAATGCATTATATCGCTTTTGTTAACAGTCTCAACGAGAAGTAGAGTGACCAATGTTATCAGCAGCTTTCACCATAAGATCTGATCATCGTACGATATCAATGTTTGCAATCGCGTCGTCGTCGCTAGCAAGTGGATAAGCATGATCCTGATTTCGAAATAACCTCTAGGTTGCACATTCCTACAACCATTACCAAGTAAGTATTGATGTCTCTATTTGAATACTGACCGGAATGCGTTCTTGAATGTGGTAGGCCAGTCTGCAAAACTTGTAATCATGCTGATCCTCAACCTTCAAATTGATAGGTACTGCAAGAATATCTGGCCCAGTCATTCCGATAAGTCACCCATAGCAACCAGTAGCAGAGAGTAAGGAGAAGAGGGGCAGCAAGTAATGGAGTGACTATATGGGCTTCTATATGCCATCCCAGACATCGTGATAGGGAGCTATGTTGCTGTTGTAGTAATGATGCGTCAGGTGCGGTTTTGCGACTTTTCGAGCTGATCCAGCATGCTTCTCACTTTCATCCATGGAGGCTAATGGACTCGTGCGAGAGGGGATGGATGCTAAATATTGGAGAAGGGAACAACATCAGGACGACGAAACAGTTGTTGGGGAAAGATTGAGGTGGTTGCGATTTATCACAAGAAAAAGATCAGTACCCCTGATGAGTACTCCATTATATGTTCGTGTAGATTATCGCATCCACGTCAGAGAACAATACGTATAATTTTACAGTCCAACTAACACCATGATAACTCCATCCTACTAGAAGCGATCACTGCACCACAGGACGAGAGAGAAGTAATTAGAAAGCGGTGTAGAAATGGTAGTTTTTGTATAAGGGTGTGGACAATGAAGGGAGGATCAACTTCGGTTATCATCTTAATCGTTCTATGATTCTCGGGGTAATGCAGCCTGTCATCTCCTAACTAACTCGGTATTGGAAGGCTCGATCACCAGATAATGTGCTGACGAACTCAGGGTGGGCTTGGACAAGGTTGCATCAGCCTAAACCCCGCACTTACAGCTGCCCACGTTTCTGTGGACAGGACGTGAAGTGGCGTTTGAGCACAAACCTCAGTTCGCGAAGCAATCCCGCGTATCGCAACCAACCTCGCAGGATTGGGTCAGCCAGCAGTATCTCAGAGGGGATATAACCAATTTCACAGAGATATTCGGTGGATATAAATCCACTATCAATGTAGCGTTAGCCACCGCGAACATTTAAGGTACAGACTCTAAACTGATCTTCGTGCAATCGACTGACAGGGGAAATCTAACAGGCGTGCAACAACATCGACGTCACCCACTGCGCTCACCATCATGACTCGTCGAAGGTGGAGAAATATGCTGTTTCTGCTGGGACCCTATGAGATGCTCGTCGTGTTCCGAATTCACTTCTAGAACAGTAGACAGTGCATGGTATTGCAGCATAGTCACTGGCCTGGTAATATTGGGTATCACAATATATTCATTACAGTATCACGGCATGTTGACATCCCAGAACATGCCCATTAAATCCCAACCCTATTGTGTCAGACTCGCCCGTAAGCACTGTGCCTCAACAGCAAAAATGTCCTTCTCATGCTTCTTAGATGTCCATTTCCTCTTGCGATTTCGACCGTTGACGTGAATGGGTCCGAGAGGTTGTCGGGCATGGAACTCCGCCAGCATCAAATCCACAATCATACATCGTCCAGTGCGTTTATCGTAGAGAACGTTTCGTGGCTCTGCATCGCGGTGCAGGACTCCATGTTGATGCAATCGACTGAGCGCGGCAAGAATCTCGTTGGTGACACTTGTATCGACTTCCATTTCTTTCAAGACTGGTCGCCCGCCATAACTGAGGAACATGAAGTGCCCATACACGCCGCTATCGTAGTAATAGGGTTTGACGAGGTCAATGATACCGAGACAGACCGGTATGACATTCCCCTGGAGTTCCCGAAGATGATCGTATATCTTGTTTTCGTAGCGTAGATGATTGGTATCCATGGTCTCTACGCCTTTCGCCAAGAGCGTGTAGCCATGCGACGACAGGCGGACTTTGAAGAGAGATCCACGTGATCCTGATACGTAGAGCGGCACACAATCAGCATCATCTCCGCGATCAACTGCTAGTTGATCCCGCGTCAGACGAAGAAACTCATGTCGGTTGATGTGCGCACTGCCGTGATACGTGAAGTTGGGACATTTCTCATCCATTGAGCCGCCAAACAATAGCCCACGAAGACACTCATGCGTGCAGTATGGTCGGTCTTGGATATTAGGTCGCACGTTGGTGTCTTCCTGTGAGGCTGCTCTTCCATCCTGCTGCTGCATTTCACTCGACCCAACGTCTGTTATTGTTGCCACAGCACCGTGACTAACAGCTGGGTTTGGCGTTGGGGAAGGGCTCTCATCGTCATCATCATCGCTACTGTCCCTGTCTGGCGGTTGTGTCTTGTCGTTGGATGGCAAGCATCGGGAGCGCGTCCCGATCGGAGAGCGTACAAACCCTTTCCAGCGCTGCGGTTTGTAGGGAGTTTCGCGTCGCGGCTTCCGATCTGTTGCCGGAATGCTCCTCAATATGTCTTCATACTCCACGGACCATGTATCGAGGTTATCAGCCGCGTCATGCCAGGCTTGACGGGGTGGTGGCGACTGGATGGCCTGAAGCACAAAAGCGAAAGTTTGTGCGACAGCTGTACGATGGAGTCTAGTCTTATCATCGTCCTGAACGTCGAGGCTCGGCACGCAGACGGAGTAGTAGACGCAGGAAGGGTCGTCCGGAATGTGGAGGAATATATACGCCTCCCCAGTGCATACGTATCCATACTGGATGCCTTTGCCTATCATGTAGGAGAAGAGCTGAGTGATGACGGCAGTGGTAAGTCGTCTCGCTGCGAACGCATATCCCTCGCTCTCCTGGTTTATCACATCACGATCCGGCTGGATCTCTGTGACCAGTCCTGTGACGATTTCGTCGCGTCTCAACTTATGTGGCGCCTTGTACTCTATCGCAACAGCAGGAATATTTCGATCATCTGAGGTCCGGTATATGCAGAACTGATCTGCTCGGTTACCCTTCCCCCGTGCCTTTCGTCGAGTTAGTTGGCTGGGCGGTCCGGAACCAATAGACACTTGTTCCATCGATTCGGAGAGGGAGTCATCGGTAATACCGAGGTTTGTGTGGCTTTCAAAAGTCACTGTTCCATCGAGGCCAAGATGACTTCTCAGAGACGGATCTTTGTATGTCGCGTCCACCAGCTTCTGGACTGCATTTTCCACAATGTCTCGCTCACCGTTTCGAAGTCCAATCTCGCTGCTAACTGGACGAAGCAGGGATCTCACATAGTCTAGCTGATGTCGGGATGGGAAGGCGGCTCGGGAAGAAAATGAGGGACTTAAGGAGAGCTGGCTCCATACTTTTTCTTGTTCCCTTGCGAATGTGGTCCACGGGATGATTCGTCGGGGGTAAATTCGGCCGGTCGGATTCGTCGTGTCCCCTTGTGTGGTTAACGAACGGTCGGTTACCACTTCGATAGCAAGGCTGAGCGCATGGCATGTTTCAAGATATTGGTGGAGTGATAACGGTTGCGATGCGCGCGCGCGTTCTTCGGCTTCCTCACGTCGGCGTTGTTCATCTTTGCGTAGGCGTTGTTCTTCTCGTAACTGCTTCCGCAGCTTTTCGATTTCATCCATGAAGGCTAGCAGATTTGTGCAAGAGGGGGCGGATAATCAGTGTCGAGCTCAGGTGGTTACGAAACACTGGATACGAGGAAAACATTGGGACAACAAAACGCCCGTCGAGGAAACAGTGGAGTAGCTAAGGAATTTATCACGTGTCCACGGAAGTTCCGAATATTTCATTTATCCCCTAACCGCGCAACAGCCTCATAATATAACTAAATCTTCTTTTCTTCTTAAT
Organism: Fusarium dimerum; assembly: GCA_013623525.1. NCBI lineage: Eukaryota > Fungi > Ascomycota > Sordariomycetes > Hypocreales > Nectriaceae > Fusarium > Fusarium dimerum. The sequence goes on from JABGLY010000443.1 coordinate 63,153, forward strand.
CTATTTCTATCATTATATAATATATATCTTAAACTCTCTTCTAAATTAAGTTATTTTTTATAAGATATGATATTAAAGCTAGTTTTATGGTACTGCGTGGTTAAGGGGGTTGCGCGGTTATTAAGGGACTTACGTTAGCACATTTATACTGGCATTCCCAAACGAAGTGCAGAATCTGGTTGTTCCCCACTAATACTTGCCATTTAACCATTATCTAGATGACGTAAATTATGTTCTAATGGATTTTGGTATGATCAGGCACACCCAACACAGCCTCCACAGATTCTTGCACAAGGATACATTTGGCTTCTTGAGATCATAATAGAGAAAACAGGAGAATGGGCCACGTCACAAGGCATCTGATTGCTTAGCCCTGACCCAACACATGCGATGGACGATGACATTGGTTGGATAATCGCCGAAAGCTGAGGGGCATTCCACTATTGCGAGCCATGCCTTCCCCATCGCAAGCCGGCGGTTGGTAGGCCGATCATTACGCAACTGATCACCATAAACAAAACAGTATCGCCTTGCGAGTTTTCAAGATTCAGAGACTACAAATGAGGAACAATGGAAACGATATTGTATCATTCCCAGGACCAAGACAGAAAGAGGTCATCAGATAAAGAACAAGGAACCATCAAATGAGAAATTAGCATTGAGTTATTCCTGGGAATATAGAGAATGAGAAAACGGTGTTGCTTTGTTCTCAGGATTCAGTCAAGGGATCATCAAACGAGAAAACAGCATCGATTTGTTCTCGGGAACAGGGAGGGAGTAAGAAAGCACTGGGCCTTGTTCCCAGGAACAAGGCCATAACAAGAAACATCATTACTTTCGGTCCTGGGAGCAAGGCAGGAGGCGTCATTGGAGAAAATAGTATTGTTTTGTTCCCAGGAATAGTTAGACTTCCTCCCTGTTCCTAGGAACAAGAAACCATCAAGTGGAGAATAAGTAATCGGCGTTAACTTTATTCCTGGAGCGAGAAGCGATCAAACGATAAATGAGGAATCAGTCTTATTGTGTTCTTGGGAACAAGAGACCACCAATTAAGAAACAGGATTGGTTCATTCCCACCCAGTACTGTTCACGTGCCAGGATAACGTGGTTAAGCTGTTGATAACTGAAGTGGGGTTTGCATGTCCGTGGTATTCTTTGACAAACTCGTCCAAGGACCGAATCGGCCAGAATGAATCCCAATCATATTCTTTGCGATGTGTGCTCTCAACCCGTCCACGCGAATGAGGTATTAAAGCATGTCAGATTACACCAGGTATAAAGTTATGACATGTCTCATGAAGCCTCATATTGACTCGTGCAAACAGGCCCAACTCGTTTCGTTGTTGGACAGGGTCCAGGCAGCTTTCAACGGCGTCATGCCTAGGGGAGATACCGCCGATATTGATGCCGGTGTCTCTACGACTGGAAGCGAACCTCGAGACATTACTGCTTGTCAGTATCCGGACCCTCAACATCGTAAAGACGAATGCGACCGAAGACATGCTCGAAGACGCGATCGGACACACCATCAGGCGAGTGGACAAAGCGGACAACGAAGTTTGAGGGCGCGTCCACACTGGAACCCTGGGACAAGGACATACAAGTGTCCACACCCGGATTGCGTCGGCAGGACGGCCACAAGAAGGCAGGATCTTACGCGTCATTATGTTACTCGTCAGCCCCCTCCGCTGATATAAAGGAGCTCGGTTAGACTGACTGCACCTGAATAGACTACGAGTGTGCCGAATTTTGTGACTCTTGCTCCATCACGTTCACCGAAGCGAGTAAATTCATTTACCACGGATGCTCGAAGACTGGACCGATCGATCGGCAGAACTGTATTGAAAGGTGGCGACAGTCGCTGATGGGAAAAATTGAAAGAGAACTTGGCTTCAAAAAGCGTGATGTATCAGCTGGCTCGATCGATCACTCTGTGTCTGCCCGATTAAAGTCCTACGAAACGAGAGATGTCACCACAGTGACTGTAACTGCGCCCGTCCAGCGCAATTCTTCGAGCACGTCAACTCCTGAGATGGATCCATCATCTGCGCTGTTGCAATTGAAAGGACCACCGCCTCAGGTACCGAATACTTTCAACCAGCAAGTTGCTTTGAGCAATGGCGGGATTAACCCAGTCCTTGATCACCAGTTGCATACTTTCTTCGACCACGATCTACCTCCAGTTGGGCAAGCGGAATACCCAGATGCTATCTTGTGGAGCTTTTTTCAATGAATACAATCATAAAATTTCCGCTACTCATAGCTCATCGCGGCCTTCGAAACGGGACCCGTTGTCGCGTGTCTCTCGCAGATATGTTCTGGCCTTACCTGACCTCACAATTGTACTCCATTAATCACCACCTGGTCCAACTTTCTGGCACCCATAACCAAGCGCAAATCCCTGCTTCACCTGAAACGAGAGTCGTGGATGCACTATCATGCTGGATTGTGTCAGTCCGCTGCAAGATAGTTGAAGAATACCCCCTCTTACATGCCGCCCTCAGTCATCTTGACTGTAACATCTTGAAGTCCCCTCTTCTTCAACCATGTGTAGGGCACCTGAGTTAAGCCGTTTGCCGCCGGAACCCCTTTCAACTCGCCTAAGAAAGACCCTTGAGAAAATTCCAGATGTGTCTGCTTTCCCCAAACATAAACGAGGGCTCGATGGTCTTGGTTGGGTTTTGTGGTCGAAACGTAGAAACTCCCTGGATCTGAGCCGAGAGTAAACCAGAAAGTGGCACCGTTCTTGACGAAAGGTTCAATAACCTTTTGTAAGCGCTGAGAGAAGTTAATAGTACTGTCAGAAAAGGCCTGATCAAACTTACTTGATCACGAACTGGAAACATATTTATACCATCCCGACAAAGAGCTTTGCTACCCAACGTTTCCGCAAATCCACCAATCTGCGGGTCGGACGCATAGAAAATTCCATGCTCCTGGTAGAATTTGGGAGCTTCTTCCACTGTTATCTCTGAAGAGATATTGTTTTCTTGGAAGATCGAGCCACCCATGGATTTTGTTGTAGGACCAGCAGCTGAGAACTTGTTGTGGAGGTGTGATGGAGGAGTCAGAGGTGGGGGGAGAAATGACGACACTCGTCACAAAAAAACCACCCCACGCACTAGAGTCAGCGAATTTTAGCCTCAAAAATGCAATTAAACAGAAATTCAGCGCCTCAACTAAAGTTAGGCTGTGATGACTGTTAAGGCAGAGATTGTCGCTTCTCTCGTAGCTATTTCTTACCATCCTAGACACGCGACCGAACCTTTATAACATCCTATGGTGAGCAACGATACACAAATGCACGTTCCTTTTCTACTGAACGTAATTGTAACAAACATCTGACCGTCATGAACAGAACTTTCTAAGCATACGAAGATTGTGAGACTGAACACGATGGCTGGGTCCGATTGCCAGTATTGTGAGGATGGCATTACCCCCACAGGCCAAATTTGCGCTTTGTGCGGCAAGAAGAAAACCTGAGGACGGCATCTGACATCTACCGGGGACTTTGTGTGGCTGTACTTTGTTTTTGTAACTACAGTGGTAACCCTGTCTGTAAATTTGTTTTCAATAATATCAGAACCTACATACAGCGCGTGTTTCAGGCTCAGTTGCCAGAGTTGCGCCAACAATCCACGTCACGGCGCGGTCTCCCAATTGTTTCTGGATGTTGAATGCTTGCGTCAGGTGGTGCAAATGGTGCAAATGGTGCAAATGGTGCAAATGGTGCAAATGGTGCAAATGGTGCAAATGGTGCAAATGGTGCAAATGGTGCAAATGGCGCAAGTGGTGCAATTGACAGACAGGAGCTATCACCACAATTAGAGTCGTAATCGTGCAATCCAACTGGATTGGCTATTCACTCTCCTGGCATTTTCATTGCTAATTATTGAAGATAA
>JABGLY010000444.1:0-24518 GCA_013623525.1 Fusarium dimerum
GACTTGCAGCATCTTGTAGCCGGATTCCGTGGTCTAGACTTTTGGGCAGGAGTTTTCCCTTTCTGCCTTTTTCTCTTCTTCTTCTCTGTTCGTATTTGTACTTGATTATTGGCTAGCCGAGTCCAAACCTTTGACAATAAAGACAGCCCCAAGGGTTTTTTTTTGTTACATGCCATCATGAGACTGCAAAATCTTTTATTCGACGAATTAAATGTGTTGTGTTTGTATCTTTATTCACTAACAAGTTGATAACACACGGGCCAGTGCTAGTTCGTCCGTGCCCTACCAGCCGTTGAGGACGGGGAGTGCTGGTAAATTCTTTTTTTACAAACTTGGTCCTTGAGCACGCGATCAAAAAGTTAAGCGTGTTTATGTTGCAAGGTTTCATGTAGCAGGATCGGTATTATCAGTCGCTGCAATGCATACCTACATGTGTTGTACCATTTTTTACTATCGAGATTGTACTGGGATATTCCCCTTGCTTCTACAGTACTGTATGTAACATGGCCGCTCTGCAGCATATCTCGTCTCATAAAGAGGAGCCGACAAGGGGGCCAATTCGCTTCCATGAAGATTTTGCAAGAGGGCGTGTCAATTTCAGCCGCCAATGCGAGTGCTAGACACACATTTGAATGATCCTATCGCATTGCACGAATGTTGAAAATGAAGCTTGATTACATAGTGAGAATTAGTACTCGAATAGGTTTATCATCAAGTAAGTTGCCTGAGTCACGGGCTAGTAGTAATTAGTAGATACCTCAACTAACCTCAAGATCCGCACAGTACGCTCTCATGTTGCAAAAGTACCCAATTGGAAGAGGTAGAGAAATGCAGTGCGACTGTGCGTCCTCATGTGCAGCAACATTATGCCATCGTCTGTATTTTTTTTTCTGCGTACGATGCAATCCTTTTTGTTGGATACGACGCCACGCTATGGCTGTTTGATGTTGCGCATCTATTTTGTGTACCTGAAGAGCTCGGATCCTCAGACAAGTAACCAAACAAGGAGTCAAGATTGTTGTTTTACAGTTTGCAACTTGATACCGACTTTCTTTGAGCGAAGCAGTTCTGGAAAAGCTTGAATACGCCACATGTTACCCTTCCCAAAACTCAAAATCAGAGCAAGAATACTAATACTGACGCTGAACCCGTCCAAGGCACGGCGTCAATACGAGTCCCAGAAACGACGCTAATTATCTTTCAACAATCGACGGTTTGCGCACTATCCTAACTCAGCATGCAAGTGAGCCTTCGTAAGCGACTGCTCATCTATATTAGGTTGTGACTCTTCAGTGCTCCCCTGCGGGTCGGAGAAAGTTTCGGCAACGCGGATTGCGGCTTCACGTTTGGTTGGTCTAGAAAAACTTCCCAAAGCCTCATGCAGAGATTGCCCAGATTCTCATTGAGTCCGTTGTCCGCTGATATCGCCGCGGCCGCTTCTCCATCGTCGAAAGCGTATTGGATGTGCAGTCAGGAGACAAAGGAAGGAAACGAAAATCATGTTACATGATAGGCATTAACACAAAAGGCATTAACATGGATATGCATTGTTTCGTCATGACCCATATTCTGCATCAGACTTTGTCTCCGGCTAAACACAAGAAGAAGTAAAGAAGAAATACGGATAACATCAAAGCTATCCGTACACTTCACCAACGTTTGCTTTTCAGCCTCTCCCCTCCCCCCTTCCCAATTGACGTTATCTTTCCCAACTCACTGCAGATAACCCTTGCTAGGTCCCATGGCACCCATGTTCACCAAAACGCCAAGGTGGAACCCCAACCTCCACGCCCACCTGTGGGCTAGAACCGCTCTCCAGGCCAGCATCGACCACATGTTAGATTGACTGGTCGTGCTTGCTTCTAAGCTCATGGGACAAGAAGCTTGGCAGGGTCCCCGCCAGTATCTAACCCTCCCTCCTCTTAATCTGAGGGAGTGACAGGCCCCCAATCAATGCTTCCTCATTGTTTATTGGCTGTTTCTTGCTCGACCCAATCTTTCTCTTCCACTTCCCTCCCTCTTTCCCGTCTTCAACGTTGTTAACGGCACGGAAGTGAACATTTCTACACATCCTCACCCACTTGCACTCCACTACCCCTCCTCAACGTCAACGTAAACGCACCATTGCTGGACTTATCAGTATCCATTCCATCCCTACAGCCCATGTCGACTCAGCATTCGGCCGACAGACTTGAGCGTTGTTGAAGACTTGGAGTATTTATCGTCGTTTCCCTCGCATCTCTCCACTGCGGAGCTGTACAGCGGAGCCTAGCTGCTGACATACAATTACTGTACAAGACATGAACCAACCTCGACCTATCTCTCTTCATCTACAATTGTTGGCCGGCATATAGACCAGAATGACTTCAAAGAGCATAGACCAAGGCGCAACAAATACATCCGCACCAGTTACCAACCGAGACATTCTTTTTTTGCCTCCAAGTTGAATCAATATTTGGCGATCCAGTAATTCCGCTTCCACATTGACGCAGTATTGCAGCATTTGCCAGCATTTTTCGCCAGGCATATCAAAATATGGACCCTCGGTCTAGGAAAAGGGAATGGCCTCAAAACTCCCCTGCCAAACCACTTTGCGCGCCCCTACTTTTCAATTTTTGAGCAGAACACGCAAACATCACATTCGTCTCTTGCCTTATGGGTCTCGTTAATTCGACCCAGAACCCAGGACCCTGAAGCCCTGTTGAACTTGCCACCTTCACGCATCGATCACCCCCGACCCCTTCCTGGAGAAATGCCCGCGGCCCAGGCTAGACTGACCGCGGGCCACTTGCCGTAGCCCTGTACTCTCGCTTGGACTCTTGGGGTAAACGAGGGATCGTATGTATCCATCAGAACACCCAACGCGGAAGTTGGTCGTGCTTCACATCTGTCTAGACCGGCTATTCGGAACTGTCAGGCCTTGGTCTTCCATTCAAAGGGTAGGGATCACGGCTACTATCTGGAAAGAGTATACTCGGCGTCTCGATACAGGAGCCATGCACAAAGGTTCCTCCCCTTGGCCAATCTCTTGTGCTTGTGCTCAGGTTGATCGGCCAGCTCGTAGCAACACCTCTTCTCAAAGTATCTGGAGAACTATGTCCAGCTTCTTTGCCGCCATGGACAATACCGTACTTCAACGTAAGCTACTCCTTGGCATATGCTGTCTTTCTTGGTATTGATGATAGTCCAGCAATGAGAATCCATTCGTTGAGAAGTCACTTGTCAATACGTGTATTTAGGGACCATGACAATGTCACAAACACCGCGGCAATATACCCTTGTCTCCCCTTCAAGACCTATGCCCCCCCGTCGCAGAAAGATGAGGCTCATGCTGGTTAGGGCCCCTTCGCTCCACACTATACCGAGCCAAACTATGTCAAGTCAACAAGCACGACATACTTGACTTCTCATGCCGCTTCTTATGCCGCTTCTAATGGCACGCGAGCACCTACCGAACTTGAGTCGCGGAAGGATTGCGAAGCATGTACGGAGGAGTGTAAACTAACGATACGACCCTAAGATCTCCAGACCAAACTTATTATGGTAAGTCCCCTTGTATGCTTGCTCGTTTTATGGAAGAGTAAGAGGGCTTTGTGAAAATCTTGGTGGATATGTCTACTAGCCTCGGCTCAATACTTGAGCCTCCGATGCCATTGTCGGATGTCGTCTTTGTCCATCGCGGCCGTAGCCTTCAATGTCAAGACTCTTGTCGTGCTCGGCGGAGTCTTGAGTATACCAACCACGAGTCCTGGACGCACCCGTGATCAGTTAGGGGCTTTTGATAGGAGGAAGATTCAATTCAGTCTAGTTCACGCCATTGATAATTCTGCAGGCAACGGCTTGTTTGACGGATCTCACATATTTCTCTTCTCGGCCCCACTACATGCATACTTAGGTGGTGATTACATATTCTACTCCAAGTTCAAGTGTCGAGTCAGGAGTAGGGCATTGATGCGTCAAGTAAGAGTCAGTGTACACTTGGATCGTGACAAAGTGGTAACCATAAGGTAAGCTCGCCGAACTCAGCTAACGTTAGTTGGACTGGAAAAGATGCTTTCAATGCCCCCCATTAATATAAGCTCATCTGGTTACAAACTTGTCATAATGCTATCTTCTCAACACGCACAACGCCGCTTCAGATGAACAGAGATCCAACAGCCCTGTTGTACTGCATGACAATGACTCCTCTGAACCGTCGAGGTAATTCGTCTTTGTTCACAAACAATTGCGATGTTATCAAGGTGTCCATCAACGTATTCAGACACTTACAATTCCCTTCCATTCGACGCGGTTGATTCCTGAGCTATGAAGGTATACAGAATGTCTATTCTATCGCAAACTCGTTCAATAACGTCCTCTTTGTAGAACAAGGTGCGGTGGAGTGTCTAAATGTGTCGCTTTTCAATGCGAGCTGACCATGCCGTAAGGCACAGTGACTCCAAAACACCAATGAAACTATTCCTGATTTCCATGCTTGACTGATGTAGCTTCTCGATTCGAGCACAATTTAGACTTACCGACCTATTTTATGCTCGAATACATTGCCCTCCTCAGCCTTGCGGCTATCAATAAGTACCAGATTGCCTGCACTTGACAACCTATCTTGTTGCAAGTCAAAACATGTAGCAGCAAACACGACACCTTTATGCACAAATCAATGAGAGCATAGGAGAGATTTTGTCAAGGGCCTTATTTCAATTCTCAAAATTCCTCATGGGGACTCAAGAGGTCCAACGCTGCTGCTTAACCCTAAATTTTGCAAATGCACAGATCTAAATGCATGGCCATATCGTTGACCATTGAAACAGAAAGCATGATGCTTGCCCCCGAAGAAGCTCAAAGACAGAAATCCCATACATCCCACAAACGCCTCGAGTGATTGAACATATGTTGTCATCGCTCGTATGGACTCATAATAGTCGTCAAATGCTATACTTGGCATCGGTTTTTACCACCAAGGACAGAGCTCCTCTCCCTATACACAGCAAACGCGTCTCTCAGACGCAACTGGTGGTCTCATTCATTGCTCAGAGTGAAGTTTGTCAATCCTTGTGATTTAGGATTCTCTCAACCTCGACAACTCCGATAAGCTCTCCACGCTCCATAACCGCTACAACAGCGTCCGGCGCACAATACGAATCCTCTTCGGCCGGCGATGCTTGCATGCTAAGAAGTATATCGCGTGCTTGCCTGATGGTCGAATCTGAAGATAGTGAAATCATCTCGTGTTTTGAGACAAAAACACCTGGTATTTTCTGTAAACTTTGAGAGAGCGATTGTCTGTCGATGGCTCGGATTCTACCCGGTGAGGCGACCCTGTCCAGCATCCTCACCCACCCGGTAGGCGAGTCATAGCCAGCACGAAGCAAATCGAAGCCCATGCTATCATTCCCTAGTTCCGCAGATGGCGAGATACTGGACCAGCTGATGGAGAGATCCTTGATGGTGTTTGGTGCACGCGCCGCAGCACCAATGGCACCTCCAGGGTGGTTGATGGCGAAGACAGCTGAGACGTTTGAATGTATTTCATTGGCTGTCGCAATTGCAAGTGCATCACCAAGAGCCAGAGCCACAGTTGTTGAGGTCGTTGGGGCCGAGACACCAAAAGTGGATTTCTCAGGCTCCGGAATGGGGGCTGGTAGCAATATCGTTCCAGGCCGATACTTAATGAACTCGCATGTATCATGGCTTGTGTGTGAGGTGAGAAGGATCACTGGTAATGAGTCGCTGAGGTGAGGAAGCATAAGGAGAAGCTCCTGTGTCTTTCCAGAGTAAGTGATGAACATGAGAGTATCGTTACGTCCAACGATACCTAGGTCGCCATGGAGTGCTTCGGTAGGGTGTAGGAAAACGGCATGGATCGCAAGGCTCTTGAAGGTAGCCACGAGCTTTTGGCCAATGTGTCCAGACTTTCCAACACCAATGATAACCAGTTTGCCCTGGTTGGTTTCCTGGCGGGCAATGGTTTGAACCGACTGGCTGAAGCCCTGGCGAGCCGTCTCATTTGACTCGTACAGTTTGGTGAGGTTCCTCAGTGCGTCTGCTTCTGTATTGAGTACGTGAATTCCATCGTTGAGGCGTTGTTCCTGGCGGCGATTCTCCTCCCGCAATTCCCACTCCAAGCTCAGGGGGTCTATGGGATCACAGAGAGCATCACCGGGTGGCGATACTGAAGGTGTTGGAGGTGACGGCGGAGGAATTGCCGGGCATTGTGAGCCTCCCAGTACAACAACAGCGCTTGTCTGTACCGGACCATGATGGTTCTGTGATAATCCAGCCATTTCGTCAAGTCGTTGGAAGGTAACGGCTAATAATTGCCTGGTGTCCTTTGGCCTACAGACAAAACCGGGTCCAAGAGAGTAGGGGTAGAGTGGTAGGTAGCTCAACAAAGGACTATCGATTTATGAATCTCTGTCCTTTGGTCGTAGTGAAGATATGATTAGATATGAAATCGAGTGATGCTATCTATGCCGCGATAAACCGCTGTTTATCAGTGGTGAGCACGTTACGATTTAACGTAGAGTTTGTAGTCGCGAATGCCGGACGCAACAGGATCGGGTCGGGCCCGCCACAGTTCCGCAGTAACCGCACCTGAGCGGAAAGGACCAGAAAAAAGCTGGAGAGTTAAAGATATAATGCCGATGGAAACAGGAACGGAATGGAGCGCGCAGGTCTGCCAGGCATGAAAGAGCGAGCGAGGTCCTTCTATAAAGAAAGAAATAACTCAAACCCTGGCCATGTAGCTGAGAGATTACGTTTAGAAAAAGACGAGATCCTGGGGACCGAATGGTAGGCGATCCAGGTTTAAACTGTCCAATGGGTTGTGCGATCGATGGCGAAGATGGACTAACAGCCCGATCTGGACGTAGTTACAGAATCAAAGTGGGCGCGATAAGGGGAAGTGAAAAATCGGAGTTCCGAGATAACCCTCTTGTAAAATGTGAAGAGGATACACACAAGGAGCGAAGTAGACTTGGCATAGTTGGCAGTTGGACTCAAGGACGGCGTTGGCCATTTCGAAGACGCAACCGGTAATCACAGTTGTCCATCTTCTCTTCTATTACATTACAAAGCTTCGGGGCTTCTATTGCGCCGTCATTTCTTTTACAAGTTGAATAAGTGAGGGATACTCATCAGCCAGGTTCCCTAGGCGAAAAGGGAAAAAGTCGGTAGCGGGGGCGGGGCCATCGGGAGTCATTATGGCAGTCTATGATCCCTTGATGAGTTGAAAAGACATGAAAGCAGCGAACCAGGGAAGCCGATGGAACTGGGTTAGGGACCACACGGGAGAGGATGGCGCAAGTGGCTCGATCGGATGTCGTGCTAGATATAACAGCTGTGTAGATTGTACCAGAATTCTGATGCTGTTCGTGTTTGTAAAGTTTTGAGATCGAAATATTTCGCGTTGGTACTATGTCTGTACTGTAGAGGGTAGGTAGGTAGGTAGGTAACTTAGTGTGTGACAGGTTGGCTGGACCCTTATCAGGCACATAAATTACTGGCATGTGATACTCAATACTAACTGCTTGTTATACCGGTATTGGCTTGTCAGATCCAGATCCAAGCCAGATCCAGATCCAGGTCTGGATCGGATCGGACTCTGAGAGCTTCAAATCAGCCATGCTATTGCAGTCAATCTTCCCAAATTTTTAGGACACGATACTATGAAAAGGCCCATATCACCTGCTGATGAACAGTTGATCGTCAACACTGGCCCATATTCCAATGCTAGTCTGGCTTTGACAGGTGAGTTGCAGTAAGGGTTCCTGAACCCACGTGGCACCAGCAAAAGGACGGCAGATTGGGTCCGACTGAACCGAGGCGAGGCGAGGCTGTTCTGTTTAAATCCTTCTATTACCAGTGACTCGTTCTATTATATAACCCATCAATTTACAAACAGACGATACGTCCAATGGACGCTGGAATGACCGCTTGATAGCATAGACGAGTCGTGGTTACCTTCTTCAAATCGTTTCAAGACAGGAGTCCTGACGTCATCATATTCTATCATTCGTGGAAAGGTGGTACAGTATCTAAGTAGGAGGTAGAAGGAAATAGAGAGGGAAGGACTCGAGCAACTTGGGAAAATGGAAGGTGAGAATAAACCCACCTTGGGTTAGTTAGTTAGTACTCAGGTAGGTAGGCAGGCACCAACACCACGATGAATTTGGAGGCACAAGTGTTACCTTAACCGCCTGGGAGGAATCAATTTTGACCTCAGTACTGCCTCTTTCAAAGACTCAAGAAAGAATACACAACAGCAAGCCAGTTACCAAAATAGAAGGCCACGGTGGGATGGCCCCAAACCCCTCGATTTACAGCCAGACATCGTTCGTCACACCCATCGAATGATGCTGTGCGCTTCCAGCTACAACTCAAGGATACACGACATGTCAACAGATAGACAAGTACAGGAATGCTGACCGTCTTCGGACTCGTAACCCGAGGCATCAGATCAGCTTGGCGGTATAGGCGCCCACGGCGCATGATATGCAGCATCATGCACAATGGGAATGCACGTCAATTCATCACTCCTGTTGCGGCTCCTGAAGACAAGGCAAAAGCCTACCCCTATTTGCTGTCTTTGCGCCATCAGCAAACAGACGATTCAATCAACAAAAATCATGCCAACACTACAATCGAAGTCTTAGACATTGGGAATGATTTGTTCCACAGGAAAAACACCAAGAAGGCTGTGCTTGCGACGTCGCCTCTTAAAACTTGATACTGGCACTTATTAATCTGAATCAACCCCATCTCAAGAAACGGGCTGAGATAAGTTAAGCTTTCTCCCTGCAACAAAGTCGGGATTACGATGGTCCATGTATCAGAAAGCACACGACCTTGAGCATATCTGGCGTCAAACTGGATCTCCCTTAATTGCAACTCTACAAGTGCTGACGAAAGCATGGGTTCCCTTTATAAGAAACACTGGAGACACTCGTTTGATCAGCGGCAAGAGAAGAAGGATTTGGGAGATGCAGCTCGCAGCCCTGTGCTTCTGACTGGTACCGTCCCTCTTATCCTGACCTGTCCTGTCCTTACGCCACACAAACAGTAGTTCAGGGGTAGCTCCGGCCAGTACAGTCAGCGGTCTATCGCGTTTCAGCATGGAGCGGGAGATTTGATGGTGGGGTTCACAGAAAAGAAGAAAAGCCCTTCGACTCCGACCCCAAAACTTGGACTTTCTGCAGCCAATTCACCACTGTGACGCCAACCAAGACGCCAAACAAGGGACCAGGCAGGGGGGTCAGACGAGGACACGGAAACCCCCACCTGGCACTGTCCTTGGCTCTGTCGTCAGCGTGGTGGCAGGGTGCCACAGTACGCCTCGACAAGTTAGATTGTGCACTATTGGTGTTCTAGCACGAGTCCCAAAGTTTTAACAGGGGATCTATTGCTGTCCTCGAGTCGGTTTGAGCAAACAAAACAATTTTCCAACGGATCTATCGACGCCTGGAACTCGATTCATTGACTTTTTATGTGGCTGATTGATGCCGTTTCCCCTTTTTCTTCTTCTTTATCGCCCCTTTTTCTCGTTAGCCAGCAAGCCATTATGCAACGGGAAATGAGATGAAACGAAAGCTAAAGGTAGATGCAACTTTCCTGGATTCGCAAGCCACAACATCTGGCTACTGTATTGACTATCTAAGAAACCTGCACCGTCAGCATCAGGCGGTTGTTTATCTGGAGGAGTGTAGCAGAAGAGACTTGGCCTGCCGTTTCAAGTTTTTCTGTGGGCACCTTCTCCTATTCGATAAAAGTGTGCGGTATGGCGGCGGTAAAAGGAGCCAAAGTAACCTCCCACCTCCAACAGAGCGACCATGGGGAAGCTAGTAAATCGACGATACAAAAGACAGGTCGCAAATGCATCTGTTGCAGCAGGAATGTTGGCAGGACAGCGCATATCCTGTTAATGGTTCGAGTTTTGGGTGTCTTGTTCTTCAATTGCTATATCAAGGTCTCACTCTCACGCAAGATGCTACCCAGACACCCCTGAATTCTTGGACCCGGCTCGCACGAATTCTTGTCCACTCATGAGTCGACGTTGGCCCGCCTGCGGAGATTCTATCCATCGGTTCGCCGGCGTGTTTTTTCAAAGTGCCACCCAACTTCAACTTCATCCACTTCTCACACCAGGGTCTACGTTTGCAGGGCTAGGTTATGTGCTAGTGCTCTCAAACGAAACCTCTGCATTTCTGGTCGAAATGTCACTACTACTACTGTACTGTACTGTACATACGTACATGTACAGTACAGCGCTTTCGCAGGAGCGTTTCCCCTTCTCGCAAAGAGGGAGGATTACGTGCGGGTAAGGGGGTATGCAATCCCGAATGTGGGTATTACAAGGGACCCCATCAGGACGTCTCTCATCACTCGCCAGGCTTTATCGATGGAGAAATAAAACAAGGGATGGCGAGTAATCAGACAGTTTGCTATGTACCAATGCATGTAATTGTATGCAAATGCTGGCTTAATCGGAGCAGCGACCCCCGAGTACGATCCTCTTATCCAAAAATACTGTGCAGCTTCTACCATCCATTCTTTTCCTCGGGCTCTTGATCTCTTCTTCCCTCTCACTTCTCTCCGTCTCTTTTCTCCCCTTCTTTTCATGTCTATGCCTATTGAGCCTGTCCTTCACTCGGGTTTTCTCTTTTTATTCTCAACCGCTTGTCTGTCCTGGCCGGTTGTTTAATCCTACCTGGGCATAGAGGGGACCTGTCAAGATGGCCATCAGTTCAAGCTCCTCCTGGGGCAAACCGCGGAGCTGGAAGCTGCTTACTCTTACCCTTCTCGGCCTGACCTTGCTCGTCATTGTGCCCCTCCATCAGCTGGGCGACCAACAATCAACAGGACTATACACACGCCTAACAAACTATTTGGGCCATGAGAGCACCAGTTACGATCCAGCCGACGGCTTTGTCGCCGATTTCAAAGAGTCCGATACGGCCAGTCCAATCCTCGAGACCGACTCCGGGGATGCCACAGAGAGTAACGATAAGACTCCCGAACCAGTCGACGTAGTCAGAGAGCCCGCTAGAGACGAAGACAAGAAGGACGAAGCAGAGGTGCAGCCCGACATCGATATTAAAAATGTGGAGGAGAAAAATAACAACATCCATGTGACAGAGGAAGAGGTAAACCCTTTAGTCGACGAAGATGTATTACAAGTCGATGTCGCCGAACCGGAGAGAGTTACAGGTGATTCCAGTGAGCTTGCAGACAAGAAAACTATGCCTGCAAAGAAACTCAATCCAGTAGAGACCAAGTCGGTGGAAGAGACCAAACCTACGGAATCTAAGTCTGTAGAAACCCAGGAAGAACCGAGTTCCGGAAAGCCCACACAAGCCGAAAAGATCAAGGACGCAGATGGCAGTCATTTTATGGAGGAGGCCAAGTCCGAAGTCGATCACAACACCAATGGTCAAAAGAACGATCTCAGAGATGATGGAGGTCAGGTGGAGGGCGCAGGTGAGGAGGACCCTGAAGGGGATGGCGAGAATAGTCAGGATGGCCAGAACAGCCAGAACAGCCAGAGCGATCAGGAGGATATGGATGAGAACGAAACCGAAGGTGAGGGTGGACGGGATTCAGATGACAACGGTGTCGAAGAGTCTGTCAAGAAACCTGCCAAATCTCCTGCCTGTGAAGGATTCCCTGATACAGAGGGTATCATGCTCGTCATGAAGACTGGTGCAACTGAAGCGTTCGATAAGCTCCCGACACATTTGTTGACGGACCTGCAGTGCATGGACGATTTTCTTCTGTTTTCTGACCTCGTAAGTCGCAACCCATGGCTCATGATGTTAAATTTACAAAAGAAAAGAAAGAAAAAAGACTTGCCTCTGAATGGCCAACTAAAGTTCTCCAGCTAACGGCATTGTTAGAAACAACAAATCGGCCCATACGAGATCCATGATGTTCTTGAGGATGTCAAGGAAGATGTCCGGCATGGACGTAAAGAATTCACCTTGTATCAAAGCCAGGTGGACTGCCCGATTTCTCAGAAAGACTGTACAGGCAATATGAAAGGCGGATGGGACCTGGACAAGTACAAATTCCTTCACATGGTTGAGCGTGCATGGGAAATGCGCCCCAACATGGAGTGGTATGTGTTTGCCGAGGCCGATACGTATGTCTTCTGGTCGAATCTGGTCGATTGGTTACGCAACAGAGCAGACCCGACAAGAACCCCATACGTAGGCAGCGTGGCCATGCTCAAGGGAATGCCATTCGCCCATGGCGGTAGTGGCTACGTTATTCATGGACAAACCGTCAGGAACATGGTTCAAATCCCCGACCTGGCCGACAAGTACGACAAGATGGCAACTCATGAGTGCTGTGGTGACTATCTCATGTCCCTGGCTGTCAATGAGACAGGTTTCAAGGTCAAGAATGCCCATCCTATGTTCAATGGCGAAAAGCCCAGCACGCTGCCCTATGGCAATGGCCACTGGTGCGAGCCCCTCCTGACCATGCACCACATGAGCGCAGAGGAAGTCAGTGCAGTCTGGCAGTATGAAAAGTCCCGGCAGAAGAAGGTTTGTTGGTTTTGTTCATTGTGTCCTACAAGAAGAGTAAGCTAACTGATGGCAGGGCACGCTTTTGATTAACGAGATGTACCACGCATTCTTCAAGTCCAAGATGATGGAGCGCCGCGACGAGTGGGACAACCTTTCCGACGACGTTTGCTATATCGGGCCCGAGCCTGAGGCTCAGGGCCAAGCCAGTGACCACCAAAAGAGACGACAGAAGAAGGAAAATGACAAGAACATAATAGAGCGCAGGGCTCACTTCTCCGAGGAGCACTGTGCCAAGGTCTGTCAATCCGAAGGCTTGGGCATCGACGAGAGCGACTACATTGATCTTGGGACCGAGGAGGAACGCAGTGCCATGATCCAGGCCAAGTATCAGGATCGCTCAGAGGACTCAAAATTCCATGGATCTCGTCGCTGTTTCCAATGGCGCTACCACAAGAACGCTTGCTGCATCGCCAGAAGCTTCAAGCTCGGTAAACCTCGCCGCGAAGAGAAGCCTGAGGAGAAATGGACAAGTGGCTGGTTTGTCCAGGGCATCAATGACTGGATAGAAGCCAAGGGCGAATGCCAGCCTCGCTGGAAGGAGATTCGATGAGATGAAGAGTTCGAGAACCCTCCCCAATAACTGAATCGACCACGGGGAGGAGAGCAATGATTTTTTTTTTTTTCTTTTTTCTTTTATAGAGGCGTTTTCATTTTCGGTGTGGGGGCTCGCTCATATGTACAACATCACGATAGAGGATTACTCCAGGATCCAGGATGGAAGGAGGTATATTCTTCTTCTCTTTTTTTTTCTTATCTATTACACAGGCGTTCTACGGAAAGGCTAAGAAAAAAGACTGGCCTGGCTTTTTCGATAAAGGGAAAGTCTTTGGGAGGTTTGGGAAGTTCTCATTCATTCATTCATTCATTCACACAAATGCATTGTATATATATTTAAATACCTCGCATGCACGAGCTTGCGCAGAATATCAATGGAAGAGGCTGAGGATGAAGTAGTCTAGCAGCGTGTCAAAGAATGACGTTTACTTTTGTTTACGACACATTAGGAGCGAAGCAAGAGACGAAATATCTACCTGAAAAGTTGTGTCCCAAAGCCGAGCTTCATATCATATGTCTAATTATAAGACCATGTCTGCTCGTCTTGGTCACGCAGCTACCCGACAGAGCGCTTTCATTCTATCTTCGTGTCCCAGGGGAGGTCATCATGGAATTGATGGACAAGCCTGTCAGATTCTCTCGTATGCCAAAAGTTCTCATTACGCTACCCCTTTGGTCTGTGAGTGATTGCATCATACCATATCGACAGGGCTGGACGACGGGGGGCGCGTCAAAGGGGGTGGATTCTTCACTTGATTATCAGAACATAATCAATCAGCATGTCATATTTCCTGCATATACTTGACGCACATGCTCAGAATAGCGAGAATACGCACAAGGGTCGAGCTCACCACGGACTATACCTCCGGTGCAAGACAGAATACAGGATAGAGTGAGGGTATGCTTGCGTCATACCCAACATGGACAAAATGACTGGAATTATCTTTGAATCTATGGTTGTTCTTATTCTCATGAATTCAGATCAATGAGACAAAGTAGATGAGGCTTTGGACATATTGGTCCAGCCAGAAAGGACCCAGGAAAGAGTCGTATACATATGCTAATATAGAAAAACACGCAAGAATAGGTATACCATATACCCATCATTATTTCCAAGCTCTCCGTATCCTCTCCATCTTCTGTATCATGTGTCTTGTGTATCGTCATGTCGTCATAATCCCTCCATAACCTGCAGAATTCTTCTTTCCGGCAGTTTATCCTGTATCCTGTATTCTCACAGGCTCGTTACCATCCTCCCTGCTGCAGGTTCTCTTCATATTCTCCAAGCATCTACTGCGATGCAACCTTCTTCCATCCATGTCGCCCGCACCTGTGAGGATTCTTGGGGGACTTCATGTAGCAGTACGGCTTAGCATCTTCGCCAGCGGGCTTGCCAAACACCTCCTTGATAGAGCAATATTCATAGCCTTCGCCCATCCATTCCTTCAGATGACGATGTAGTTCGCAACGTGAGATACCGCACTTTCGGCAGTAGACTTGACCTTTGACACGCATCTGCTCCAAGACGTTCTCTCTACTCTCTTCTCGTGCGTGGGGATGTACAAGAGGACCAGCCCCACGCCATGCCCATTCCATATCGTTGGGACCTGAGTAGCGGCTGGAGAGTGGTACTGTTCCATGCAGGCGGCGGTGGATCTCATAAAAATTGGAGTTCGTAAGGCCAAAGCAAACGCTATCGATGGGATCGAGGAAATCAAAGATGGTGTAGTGTAGTTCTGAGGGGAGATCGAGGATGGTGAAATTCTTGCCAGGTAGAGGCTGGCCTGGACGTGGGGGCTCATAATCCATCACGGAATATGAGCGGCGTGGAGGTGGCAGTTTTGGTCGTCGGGCAAGCGTCGTCTGTTGCTGCTCCTCGGCCAGTGCCTTGGGGTTTTGAGTCTGGTGTGTGTGCTTGTGTTCGTCATTTGCTGGGAGGACATCTTCCTCGGGAATCGAGGCTTGATGGTGGTCGACGTGCGCTGAGCCAGAATGCGCAGATGAAGGAGCATGGTCGCCTTGATAATCCGTCATGGACCATCCTCGTCGAGGAGCCCGCATCATACCTCTCTTGGTGTTCAGCTCTCGCATGCGTTGAGCGTGCTCCTCCCGTGTCATTTGCGACGAATCAGTTCGTCCGAAAGCAGGTCGCTTCGAAAAGCCATCTGCAGCCTCGTGTGTCGGGGTTCCAGCAGGAGAGAATGCGGGGTCAGCAAGTACTTGGACCATTGTGAAGGTTATGCTTTATGTTGTCGAGCCCGTCCTTGTGTTGCAATCTGGTCTTCCAATTGGAATGCTCTTTCTCGCCGTCGCTGAAATCTTGTGGGCAACCAAAAGGGCCAATCGTCGTCAGGTAGGTCGAGTCAAGGTAGCTGATTGATATCGTAACTGTCTAGATGACAGTAATTGGTTGTCAGGTATCGTTGATAGTGTTGTGATTGTGTTGCTTTTTATGTAGATGATGAACAAGAATCTTCACTAGCACGCTCATAAGATGCTGCAAGGATTAAATGTTCAAATTTGAATGTTGAACCAGAGGATTAAAAGAGTGTCGATGAGTGGCGACCGATGTCGGTTATAAACCTTTTTGGGAGATGGGTACTGGGCATGTTCGCTCGGAGTCCGAGTACCTAAGTTACCCATTAAGTTAACCTACACGTCTACTGCATGCCATGCTGTAATAGAGCCTGCACAGAAGCAAGGTCTCACTCACTACAGTGGGTTTGGCCGGGTGGTGCGATGGGGTCCGGCATCTCTCGTGGTCCAGTTCCAGATCTGCGATTCTCGCCCAGAACAGACCACGGCACCACACACATTAGCGGCCAAGACTCTGTAGCCCTTCAGCAAGGGCCCTGAACACTGACGCTGGTGAGGGGCGCGGACCATGGTCTGTGAAGCCCATTCAGCCTCTCAGAACGTGTTGATGGGGACAACTGACGCACGAGACACAGTGACACTAGTTTTTTCCCGTTCCAAGTCTGGGGTCTGCAACCGCGTATGCCGACCGTGGAAAGAATTTCATGTCTGTTTCTTGCAAAGTGTGTGGTAGAGGGTGGCAAATATTTCCCTGGGGGTATATGATCTTGTATCAGGCCGGGTAAATCATAGATATCGTATGACGGACAGACGTATAGAGCCTTATCAAAAAATACGCCCGGTTTATTCCTCCGTCATGGTTGTAGAACTGGCGCGTCTGATGCAGAAATGTTTCTGGCTGGCTTGATGTGATAATTGGTGATGGTCATGCGGGGGATACCGGTATTCCCCCCTCCACAACCCAACACACACAACCTCAAGCCAATCAATGTTATCGTCCACCTTCCATAGACATCTTCGAAAACCGGAAGTACACCATCATCAAGATTTTAGCCTTTTTTTCCAGGTTGATGGGAGTCAGCCTGTGCTTCGAAATCCAGAGGAGGCAGCGTACTACTATACTGTTTGTAAATTGTAGACAGCTAATTATGTTTCGTTCAACTGCCAAACAAGGAGTCCAACAACTAACCAAGAGCATATTTCTCAGAAAGCATCAGCCAGAACATTACCTTGAATAGCAGAAGGATAACACTAACATCATATTCAACGTCATTCTCTGGAGACTGTGTCTCACCACTCTGACTCTTGGCTCCTTCATACAAGGGCAATGGGACGTGGGGAGCCCCGCTCAAACCGGGATTGCTATCCTCGACTCAGGGTCCTTTCTCTATCTCCACTCGCTTTATTGCTCATTGGAGATGTTGAAAAGAACAAGTTGTGAGAAATCGTCCAGTCGCAATTTCAGAGTTGAGTTGGACCACGAGGCCTGTTTCTCAACATGGTGACAACTGGCAAGGCCTTTCCCGCAACTCACGATGTGTGTGCGTGTCTGTGTGCGTGTTTGCATGTTGCAAAGGTGGAAGCGCTACTATTGAGGCTTGACAAAATATCGACCAGTTAGTCCGTCCCAGCTTTGGTTCTTGGGATTTCGGCTTGTGAAGGTTCTGATTTATTTCTCCAGTTGACTGATATCAACTCGGCTGTCGAGAATCTTCTGTTTATCAGCTAATGTCTCCCATACATCACAAACTCTTGCACCAGGCTGTTCAGTTCGAATTGGCGGAGCTCATCTGCCTGAACTTTAACCGACTCACTTCATCGCCAATGAAAACTCGGCTTGCTGTTGTCTCCTGTGCCATGCATCAAAGGAGCACATGAGAGCACATTGAATCCATGTCTTTGATCACACACACACCGGGCCGGCACGACCTTTCGCCCGGTTGGTCGGATCCGACCTAGGCCGGAACCGCCCCCATGCGCAATGTCAGATGTCAATATAGCGATGTTAGGTTGAACGAGCATGATATTGAATCAGCCCATGTTCCAGTCGCGTTGATCAAGATTCGTTCTCTCTGCATGGCGAAGCATCAAGCCTTGCGGATTTACCGGGAACGTGGACATTGAGGAATCTGGATGTTTGACTGGTAACAGTAGTCCCACGGTACGGTGGTTTGGATTGCGAAAGAAGCTATGGTTGCATTTTACCTCTGCTTGGATGGCGGGTTTGTGGTACTATCGACGCGGCAATAGCGTGTTTTTGGCATAGCCTTTCAAATGTGTCATTGGATTTTTCGATGTAGCTCTATTGGATACAGATGTTGTATATCTGATCCTGGCCATTGATTGTGATTACGAGCGGTCGTTGTAGAGCAAGACGTTTCTTCTTTCTCTTGTGTCTATAGTTTTATGCAGATAGGGTCCGATCGAGAGGAGTGGCCGTTACCAGTTTTCTCAACTGATAATGTCATCACGTGGATTGGATCTCCTGATCTGTGGCAAGCACGGCAGTCGAGTTACACCTACCTACCTTATCTTGTTGATTCGTGACTTCCTCTTATGTTTACTATTTCCATCCGCAGGCGATAATGTCCGGTCTAAGGCTTGAACCTACATACTCTACAGGTATCATGTGAAGTTCTTAAATGATAAATGCGTTTTTGGTTATGTTTGGTTTGTTGTCTCGTATTCACTCCTTCCAGTGATACAACATATCACTTACGATATATCCAATGAAGAACAAGACATGATTAAATTGATCAAGACAATCCTTCCTACAAGTCATATGTAATTTAGTATTTGCTCACAAAACCAAATCCTGCCTAGGATATCGCCTTGCTTACCCTACAGATAATCTTGAATCAGTCCACCTTCTGTCTGATGAAGATGATTGAGTGAGACATTGTCGCCCATGATCAGAGAAGCTTATTTCAAGACAAGAACTTTGCAACGAGTTGAATTCTAGATAGGACATATTATCAACGGCTGGATACACAGCCGGACAACTTGGCGTATATTCAAGCTGGTATCTCCATCTCCAGCACTTAACGTTAGGTTGACTACTCAATCGGTTAAAGTATCGTGGTATAGGATTTTTTTTTAGCATAGCATATCTGTACATCCAAGACCTGCAATAACACCAAGATATATGGATAGCTTTACCGGAAGCCCCATCATATCCATCGCATTCTTAATGTCACGCTTTCCAGGTCCACCCAACGCCGTAGCTGAAGCCAAAGTGCTGTTCATTTTAGAAGGGTGGTTCCTCCTTTAGCCGAGAGCTTCGCATCACAACCTCACCAACTCTCATAGCTGTTCAGATGGCGATCCAGATGAGCATGATGACAACATCCATGCCCTTACCCTCACCTCCGTCGTACTTGAAGGTCCACATACCATCCTTCTTCTCGTCCCAGTAAGCACCAGTGGCGCTGTGCATTCCTCGTCGGCCGACATGAGGCTTTCCATCGGTAGCGGTCGCTTCGGAGCTGGTCGAGATGTGAGGCTCTTGGGCTTGGGTCTCGGTGCCACCCTGGGCCTTGTTCAGGGCAGACGTGGGGACGAGGTGCTGGACAATGGTACTGTTGCAGGCGAACTTGAAAGAGGGGGCGGAGGCGCCTTGGGGGGTAGATTCAGAGATGACGGCCTTCAGCATGGAGCTCTGGACACGGGCGGTTAAGATGTGAGAGTCTTGCGCATGAATGGATCAGCTTACGATAATAGTTGAGTTCCATTGCTCGGTCTTAGCATGGTCGTAGAACTCAGCGCTGCCGATAGCACTGTTGCAGACCTATCACCATGTTGTCAATATACGCGCCACGGGGTTGTGCTTATCGCTGCTGTTGATGGTTTGGGCGGTAAACAAATCGATCGAGGGGCAACGTACATCAGAGGCAATTTGCTTGAGTCGGTTAAAGGGGATAGGCTGTGACAATGTTAGTATTTTAAATCCAGATTAAGTGTAATCCTGATAAATCTGCACTTACGGGAGTAGCAGTGGCCATTGTGATAGTTGAACGTAGGTTGATGTAAGGGGGAGGTTCGCAACTGTGGCTTGGTAGATGGGATGGTGTGGTGGTGGAGTGAAGAGTCGGTAAACAAACAACGTCGCGGCGTAGAAAGTCTCAAACCCAACGTCAGCACAGCAAGATCTCAGATTGAACTTCTGAGGTAAATAATAAAATTTTCCCCCAAGCGAACTCCGAGTTGATTTATGTACGTGATGGTTTATTGACGAGAATACTATTTTTATCTGCTGAGGTGCAAAATCAACAAGCCGTTGGTCATCGCATAAATCTAATATCCATCGACGACATCCAAGCACCCACGGTAACCTACCAACCTACCAAGGCAATTGTTTTCTGTCACTGTTGTTTACTCCCGTCGAGAGCCTTCCCCAATTTGGCCTTTCGTCGGGAGCACACCCCGTCCTGGGACGGACGCGGGGCGGGTTCACGTGACGTGCTCCCGGCTTGCCAACCAATGGGCCCACGTGCTCTGCTTGCTCTGTCCTGCAAGCTGCCAAGTGGAACCTTGAATGCTTCTACTTCTCCAAGCCCATTATCGTCACGAGAATATCTTCCAGAAAGTAACAAGTTTTTTCATCTTCCACTGCGTTATATTTCACTCAGTCACCCGATCTTCTGCAGGTACTTTGAGCTTGCATCTTTTGGAAATATCAGTATACTTTCCATTGGTATCAATTGATATCCTCAAGCTCCGAATTGCTTGTTTACCAACAAACCCAACTCTTGGCGTCACCATCACTATTCTGCGCGATGTCTTCCCAGCCTCTGCTTCAAACCACACCCGGTACAGCTCATTGTTCACCTGCGAAACCACAGCGCAGCTTACTGCCGAAAACATAAATTCTAACTCGATTCATAGGCAAGCGCATCGCCCTGCCAACCCGTGTCGAACCTAAGGTTTTCTTCGCCAACGAGCGAACTTTTCTGTCATGGCTTAACTTCACCGTCATCCTTGGTGCCCTCGCCATTGGCATGCTCAACTTTGGCGATCGTGTCGCCTTCATCTCGGCTTTCCTCTTCACTGGCGTTGCCATGTTGACCATGTTATATGCACTCGTGACGTACCATTGGCGAGCGAAGAGTATTAGGATGAGAGGCCAGGCCGGCTTCGACGACCGGTTCGGTCCTACCGTCCTTGCCATCATTCTCCTGTTGGCCGTTATTGTCAACTTCGTTCTCCGAATTACGGACCAGGGAAAGAAGCACAACAACCACGGTCACGGTAACTAAGGTCGAAACGGCAGAACGGGCAAGGCAAAACACAAAACTGGAATGACAGTGTTGGTGAGGAAGGGGTATAATTGGCTGGTCGTCTTCGGCAGCATGAGATGGTTGGCGTTTTAACCGGGGAGTTTCAACGTTTGGGCACCGGATTCTTGTAGAATTGGATTAGTATACTTAATTAAAATAGGATACTTTTGCGAATCTGGGTATCTTCAATCATGTTCTTGAACTTTTTTTGGTCCTGATTACCCTTTCCCAACGCCGATCGAGTCTATGTTTTGATAACATATCGAACGCCCTTGTTTCCCACTGATAATCCCCTTTCTCCATCAAAGATCTGTCAAATCGTCTTCCCAACGCAAGCTTGGGTTGTTACGTCGGGTTTGGATCTGATCTCCGGAACAGAAATCGTCGACAGGAATATCCTTAGAGATTTGGTTGCTTTTGGTGATGAACGAGGTAAAACGGCATCTTCAAACCGGCTGCGCATAACTTCAAAGTGCTCATCGTCCGAGTCGTCCTCGGCCGGTCCTTGCGCAATCACAGTCTCTTCTACAACATCGAGAATCTCTGGTGCCTTAGGAAGATCGTAAAGCTGATTGTACTGGTACCAAGATTTTCCTTCGTCAACCATAACCCTTTTACACTGCTCAACGACAGTGATTAATTTGCATACGTCTGCCGTTCGAGCGTGTAGAAGCGCTACACGTGGTTTTTTATCTTGCCCAAGAAGGTGATTTGTAACGTATGTGACACGCTTGCGAATCTGCGTAGACGATATCACAGATGCCGCGAGCACATCGTATTTTGGTTTTAGTTCGACGAGAACCGCATCGTGGGGAGCTATGAGGGCTGCATTAGAGGATGGCATGTCTTGTGTACGTGCTCTTTTTCGAGAGTCTTCATTGTTTGCGGCATGTGTAGCAGGCTTTCTTTTACCGGGGCCGGACTTGCGATTCAGAGTCGACATGATCGTGTAGGAATTGAACCAGCGCAATATGTTGCATTTGATGATGGATGAAAAAAAGGTGTGGGTCAAAAGCTTGGAGAGGAGGGAGTCAGGGTTAGTGGAGCACCATAGCCTGTCTTGCAGGAGGATATTGGCTGCATTATGCCATGATGGTAGACTTCACTTCGTGATTTTCGACTACAGTTCAAGAGTCGATAAGAGGTTGATCCTTCTTCTTCTTCTTCTTCTTCTTCTTCTTCTTCTTTTCCTTTTTACAGTGACATGTTCGTTAAGCCTATGAGTAGCAAACAGTCAGACACATTATCTGCATCTCTAGGGCATTTCTATTTACAACTAGGGCTGTGTGATTAGAGATAAAACGAGTGCTCGATTTTAGAAGAACATCAAGTGGTGAGAGTGACGCTGATGAACAGTCGCTTGATACATCCGCAAATGCTAGCCAGGAGCATTGGCAGTGAATACTACTGCATCCGCTTCAACTCTCAGATTTATGTCAGACACGTGGTAAGCCATTGGGAAACTTCCTAGGATCAGAATCACGTGATACAGACTCATTTCTGATGAACCAATGAAGAAAACGCGCTGGCGGCTTGAGACGCCTCACACACATGCTGCTAGATCACCAACCTAACCCGGCCCTAGTCGATGGCTTGACTGTCAGCTTTACCCGAATGTCCATGTTTCCCCTACCAATAGTGTATTCTCCCACGATATTGCACCAGATAAGGGGTGAGGCAGCCCTGGAGTCTTTTCAAGCTTCCTCTATCCCTCACTCCTCAATCTTGCCTTGAATAATATCTGTAAATTCTTTTCAAACTCACCTCGTATCAATCAATGATATGATCTCTAATGCAAGCTCTCCTGACGATGTCATGGATGACGAAGTTGAAGGACGATTGTAGAAGCAGCCTAAGCAGTGGGGCGGGGAGTTGTCCCGTAATGTGTCTATTCTTGAGCTGCATGAGGTAGCTTTGCCCCGTACTGGCGAAATGTGGCGGCAGGGCTAATGCTGTTCCCCGGAGAGAGGTACATGTGCGAAGCTGAAGTCTCGTACCTAACATGGTTTCTTGATAGCATTCACGAACATGAAATATATCCAAGTTAGCAAGGCTGAATCACAAGAGGTTTCGTTTATACCAGCAATAATGGAAAGCCTTATTTACAACTTAGAATAAGCTCTATCAAAATGATTTTTCATGTGGTCAACGATTAACATGGAACCCAATGGTGCACACACTTCCAACCATCCCCTTGCTCTCACGCTAAGTGGGTCAAGGTTGAGCTGACTTGGGCAAGTGGCTGCAGCAAAATCTCGTGAAGGGTGTGCTTCGTCGCCATCTGTTCTTGAGCCTGCATATTAAGAGCATTCTCTCGAATGTTTACAGCATGTGAATTTTTCTAACTTCTACAAGGAAAGCCGGGATATGGATAGAAGTAAACAGATACGTGAATAAGAAAATATATTTTATCATAGAGTACATGCCACAGCGTGTAGAACCAACTGTTTAATCTGGTGCGACTCAATAAGCGCAAGATTTGCACGTGTAGAACTCTGATCTTACTTTGTTAGGCTACAGGCTGTCTATCTTGAGAAGGAGGGCTTCAGCCGTTTTGAGACCCCCTTCATGGACAAGTGGATAGATGGCAGGAATTTGGCTCAGATTTCTTTTCGATTTTTGCTTTGAGCAGATTTACTTTTCCAGTCATCAATAGATATCGTTGAAGCGTATCTACTTTATAACAAACAAAGACCGAGATTGCCTTATCTTCTATGTGACAAGACTTGTCAGATCCTGAAACAAGATTGCATATCCATATCTTTATCCATGGGCAAAGCTTTGGTGGGCACTAAACTACTCAACTCAAGCTATTAGGTGCCATGCTGCAAGCTCTTGAGGCATTTGATAATCCAACAGCAAAAAAATCCCCTCCTGGGGTTCACCCACCCGCTTGTTTCTCGCCTGTCGCCTCACCTCATCAGATTGTTGGTTGTGTCTCATCACACTGTGTGCTGCTTGCGCTTTGTGCACCAAAAAAAATAATAATTCGACAATCATATGCGACTTGAGCATTAACGATCGCATAGGTTGTTTTAGGACGTTCAGGGGGACCTTGTGCATCTACGTTATCTGTTCGTTCCAGGTTGCGAGCCTGTTTTCTTCCCTGGTATATTGTACATTTCCCAACTCATATCAATCAACAGTGAATGCGTGGCTTCAATGGTTACGCTCAAATAGGAAGTGGATGCCTCCAAGACTCTCTCCCTCACCAAGGCATCCATGGTATTCCCTTGATTCAGTCCCCTTGCTTGCTTGGCCTGTGGTCCACTCCCCCCAATTCATCATTCATGCACCACAAATCTTCCCTTCACTTCAGAGTCTCTCCTGTGCTTCGGGGTGTCCGCTAAATAACCCAGCTTGTCTATGTCTAACTAGCTCAACATAAGCAGGCTCACAGCGATGGTGCACCAAGAAGAGTGGCCTAAGAGTGGGTTAACAGCACGCATCTCAGTGGAGAGTGGATCAGGGGGGCTGCGCCTGAGGCCTGCGTTTCCTTCGGGCAGTCAACCACTAAATCCAGTCAAGGCCAGGCCACCCCCCTCCATCAATCAAATCAAATCCCATCCATCAGTCAATCAATCAATAAACAAGACCAGAGCACGTAGCGTCACCCGTGCGTCCAAGTGCCACTTCCTGCGGCCATCCATCCCCTTCATTCCCATTCTCTCCTCCTTCTTTTGACTTTGTTTCTCCAGCTCATTCACGCGGCGTCAGGTCAGACTCCCGTAGAAAGAAAAAACAATCTAACTTAGTTCTTTTCCTAATCTCAAACCCTCCCCCAGAC
>JABGLY010000445.1:0-21145 GCA_013623525.1 Fusarium dimerum
AGGAGCCCGATGTTAGCAACCTGGTCTTGGTCAGTATTACCTATTATTTATGTCATCAGATCTGTATATATAAGACATGAACAGCATAAACAGGACAAAGATTCGTGACGTCATGCTTCGCTATAATCAATGTGGACAGTAATGAACTAGCCAGAGTAAATCGGACAAGGTAGATAGCTTGAGAGATAAAGTAGAAGAATTTTGACTCTTTATGACATGCTAAAACCTCACACCCGATGCGATGGTTATGACTTATGTCGACATTCGTCACCCTCATCGTTCATAAGTGGCCATTTGTCATGTAAAAATGAAGAGGTCGGTCGAAGCATGGCAGCAAAAAGAACAAATACATACAACAGCGGGGATTCGCTGGTCGTCACCGACCCAACTACTAATCCGCCCCTCACTGGCTTATCTATGGGAGAGCGGACGGGGAGTCTTGTCTACCTAAGCATGGGAAAAGCATCCCATCCGAGATTTAACCGCTCCGGCTTGTCGCCGGCTTCCACCTCCACCGCACCGACCCCGCTACGTCCGATGCTACTGGATATCCGGGATTTACCCGCTCCGGTCCTCCGCCAGCCATTACTGATATTGCACCGTAAAAATTACGGCAACGGCCTTACCGTTTCCGCAAATTTCCTCAACTTCCGTCCAGGAAGCGCCGGCAACTCTATACGCCCCCACCAACTTTGAAATTTTTGATAATCCTTGTATGTGCAGCTGTGCAACCCTCCCACCCCCTTCTCCCCTTTTTACCTTGCTAATAGTGAGCTTACTTTCCTCCCTTTCTCTTTATTTTATTTCTTTCTTTCTTTTACTCCTTTACAGCGCCAGGTAGTTCACGATGTCGGATGCATTGCCACCTCAAGAAGCTGTCGCTAAGATCCGCA
The DNA here is from genome assembly GCA_013623525.1 of Fusarium dimerum. Classification (NCBI taxonomy): domain Eukaryota; kingdom Fungi; phylum Ascomycota; class Sordariomycetes; order Hypocreales; family Nectriaceae; genus Fusarium; species Fusarium dimerum. Next base: position 894 of record JABGLY010000445.1, read on the forward strand.
GAGGAGCCGCGTCTCGATTTGAAGCGCTTTCTGAGCTTCAATTTCATCAAATACGAGAGCAAAATCTAGAGCACGCCATTGTTGACTCCGACCTTGTTTCACCTAAGGTCAGGCAGCTACGGGATAGAGTATGGGAAGCATGGGAGGTGTAAGTTATTGCGACGAAATGGTTTTGAGTATGTTGTTGACTTGTTAGTTTTGCCGATCGCTCACACATCGACAAAGAAGATGTCTGGCTCCAACTCTGTGCCGGATCCAATGACGCATTGGTTGAAATGATGTCGTTTCTGTCTCTCTACGTGAAGACAGCCACCAAGATGCGAGTGTCGACTGGAATTGAAGAGATGAGAGAAGTGCGGCTCATCAATAGTGCCGCGACGCTTCAAGATGTATGGGCTGCTTTAGTCCACGTTGCAGACAGAAGAGTGATGATGCCGAGAAGACTACAATGTCCTGATCGAGCTGAGTATTTCGCACTGAATTACTCAACACGTGGTGGTAGAAATGATGGCCCCGCAGGCCGCGTAGGGAAGGTAAGTTACAATTCTCACAGTAGACCTGAGCTAATCGTACGCTGGGCTATTAGAGATTGCCAGCATTAGCGAAGGATCTCAATCTATCTCTAACGCAGCTTTTTGAGAAGAAGGAGATGACATTGCATGATATATTGGCTATACTCCATACATTATGGGAAGCGGCTCCCGACATTCCATGTTCTCCTGCTGCCAGGGTTAGCTTTCACTGCGCTGTGATTCTCGGTGGCATCGGCGGGTGGCGTCCAGCAAGCTTGATGAACTTGCGATACAAAGACATCAGCATGGGCTGGTTGCGCGACCCAGTCGACCCGAAGAATGCTTGGCCAGTGGCAGATATCTCTATTTTTCACGTCAAGCGAGGCATCAATCGTATTGAACGAGATCAACTGTCAAGGGAAGTTGCCACAAGGATATATGGAAGACAGGAAGCTGACATTGACATAGTTTTAAATTCGGCATCACGAGAGTCCCTTATAAACTGATTTGCCTGCTCACCTTTCTTGTTAGCCGAGCAATCAAAGATGATGCTTTTGAAGCTGGATACAACACGGCAACAGAGGTACTTTACCCAAGAATGCCTCTTGAGACTGGAATTGACTGGGTTCCTCTCCGATGGAAACCTGAAATTTTGGATCAGGCAATCATACCGATAGACTATCACCAATATTGGGCAATATGGAATCGAACATTGCTGGTCGCTGGACTCCGAGAAACAGTACGGCCGTACTCAATGCGCGTTGGAGCAGGAGGCCGTCTTGACTGTAAGTGAATCGCTAAAAGTTTCAACTTATCAGCTCTGATGATGTAACCCCAGCTGCCCTTACACCGGCAATACGGAGCTACATATTTGGCAATACCGAGGAAGTGTTTCGTACAAGTTATGCTCCCGTTCACCAGCGGGAGGATCTCATGGGACTTGGATACGGTGCTCTGGCAGGAAAGAACGAGGAAATGTTCTCGAAGTTACACCAGTCCTTCACCAAGCGCGATAAATGCGCACCAATATACGTCACGAAAGAAGATATGGAAAGGTTCGACGCCAGAAGCGACATCGTGCAACTGCGCCAGCAGCTGGCTGGCTTAAGTGATCGGAAGTCACCGGAAGCAAAGAACCTCGCGTCCAGGATCCAATACATCAAAGATTGTTGGGAGACATTGAGGGTCCGAGAATTACGAACAGCTTATTTTACGGAGGTAGATCAGCTCCGAGCGCAAGGAAAGTCTACGTCCCACCTACAATACGTTGGAACCACCAATCCCCGCTTCAAGCAGCATAAACTGAGCAGTTCAGTTGCTGCACAGCTTACAAAGTTCATGACGACAGATAAACCTCCAAATAACTTGGGTGACCGGGTTGCTGCCTACTTAGCAGAAGCCCCCTTCGTGGATATCAGTATTACAGACGATTCCGGAGACTCTGAGCTACAAAAGAACGTTGAGCGACACCGATGTTTATTTGGCTGCAGGACATTTTCAACTAAATCAGCCCTCACTCGACATACCTTAGAGAAACACAAGGATAAGTTTAACGACGTGTTTTGGTGTCCCGAGTGCCGGCGGATCGGAAAGGAGGAGTTCCTGGTCCAACGGGGCGCACCATCTTGGAGCAACCATATTGAAACCTACCATGGCAAGCACAACGCTCCTAACTTGCGGCCGCAATCCGAAAGGTCTGCCTTCTGTCTCCTCTGCCAGCGTGCTTTCACAGCTGGTGGCTTTAACCTACACTTGATACGATCACATGTTAGACTAGACACCTTCCGCGAACCTTTTTGTTGCCCTGAGTGCAATAGGCAAGGCTTTGGAGAACATTGGATTACCAATCAAGACTGTTGGGTAGAGCATGTCAAGCTCACCCATAACGGCAGCAAGATCCCTGGGGCTATCGTTACCCCGAAAGATAGCGAGCCCGGGAGCAAACTGCCTGGGAATCCCTCTCCAGAAACCCGCATGCATACAGATGGCGAGAAGCGGGCTGCGACAGATACACTTCGACATGGCGATATAAAGAAACAGAAATGTGGAACGGGTTGATAGAGACCGACTTGCCTACCCAATACGACCAATTCTCAGAAAACAGTATCTAATAAGCAGTCCTTGGTGATGACTACGTTCGTTTGATTCTGTAACACATATGGCTAGGTCAAATGATTGGTGCATCTCTGATGGATGGTATTGAAGGGGGATAGCCCTGCCCATGCACCTGATAAATCACTCTCCCGTTACTACAATGTCCCAGTGAAGAGAATGCTCTTAGTATTACATTGCCGAAAAGGGGTTATGCGGTATTCGAAGCCTCATGTGACTCCCGAGGGCATGCAGGGACAAGTATATAAAGGAGCAATGCCCCGTTCTTCTTCTGATGTCGAACTTGTCTTTCTCATCATCCTAAAAAGAGCTGTAGACCTGATCCAGACATTCAGGATGGGTGTAGTCTCACCGTACTTCTCTTGTCCAACGCACAGTTTCATCGACAAAGTGTCCCTCGAAAAGGATATGGCACACAGCTGTAAGTCGTCTGACCTACTCAATTGATATATCACGTTAACAAGTGTAAGTGTCAGCCAAAGATGTCGGCGATATCTGTCCTTGTGAGACTTTGGAGGTTGGATGGATAATGCAGGACATCTTGGATAAGGACGGCGACACAACATCCTTTCTTGAAAAGTCTGATTTTGTTGACCTGGAGGTGCTCCATGATTTCACACCCTTCCAGGAATTCCTGTATGACAATCTTCGAAGCCCTTCCATTGCATCCTTGGACCCAAACTCCTGGCTGGACTCCTCATCACGAATTCTTGCGCAACCGAGTGAACTCGATAGACAAATGCCACCATTGTCCGAGGAAGATTTGCACGCGGAGAGTGCAGCTCAAATCACCTCCAGTCACCCGGAAAGCGTGCCTAGTACTTACAAGTCATCGCCTCTCCGCCCAGACAAGCCTGCAGACATGAAGCAACTCCACAACCATATCAATACCAACCTCGACAGAAACGACAACGCTGAAACAAGGAATTTCCACCAAACAATAAATCATTCAAAGTCTTCAGTAAAATCTAGACGAAAACTCAAAATGCAGAAACGGAAGCAAGTGTCCGGGTCGGATTTCAGTATCACGAATCGCTTGGACTCTGACGGCAAAATGACACTTCGTTTAAGGCAAGCCAGCTGCCATAGTGAAGATGGAGAGAAGACTTTTGCTTGGAACCAGCGGTGCGGTGAATGGAGACAAGCGTGGAACGGAAACGGGTCCCTAAGAAAAGCCATCTGGGACAAAAGCTCGGTACATTCTATCGAGTTTATACCTAATGGTGACTGGGAAACTATCACGCTTCGCAAAGAGGGCAAGCAGTGGAGAGGTTCTGAACGATTTGGGGCATTTCAGGTAGAGCTGACGTTACAAGATGCTGATGAGTTATTGGAATGCCCTGCGGCATCTCGAGATTTGGTGGCAGTTCCTCTGGGACCTGCGGGGCTTGAGCGATTTGAAGATGCATCATACGTATATTACTGACATAGAGTCCCTCAAATCTATTCATTCACCCATTCAGCTCTTGATGTAGGCTTGCTTGCCAAATGAACTGATCCCAAGACTGGTCAAACAGGCTCGACGATCTGACAAGTCATCATATGTCCGGCAAAATTGGATTGTCTATTGTCATCTGACTCTTGCTTTTTCGCTCAATGATGATAACTAAGCAGCCATCTAAGTATATAAAGGCACAGCGCCGCCCTTTCTCAATGAAACTGAACTTCCACCTTTTGTGCCCACATACCTCTGCCTTACAGCGAATCTGGACACATGTCTGATTACGGCATCATCTACTGTGATGATCACATGCTCCTCTCATTCGATCAACTCGACACTACAATGAAAGACTACCTGCCGAATCTCGAGGCATTGGATGCCTACATGTGGTGTTCCCAGCCCCTGGATGACAACGGCGACGAGCCTGCCTTTCTCCACGATGCATTCGAGGACAACCATCTTCTTTGGAGACAACCTGAAAATGATTTTGGTAGATCAACCCCCTTCTCGGCTTGTGCTTTTTCAGCTTACCAGAGCATTCAGCAACAAGCAACTTTGATGCATCTGTCGAACTTACTTCGGATTTTAACGAGTCGTCTCCCTGCTTCATCATCGATCCCGATTCTATAATGGACGACTTTGATTGTTCTTTCCACGAGACGAAGTTTTCAAATAATTCAATTATCGTCGGGCTGATGAGTGATGAGGGTGACAGCGCCCCGATCAATCCAGCAGCCGGTCCAAAGAAGCCTATGATTGTGATCGACCTGACCGATGATGAGAGTTACAGTGCTTCGGAAGAATCAGCTGCCGGTCTGGAGAAGCCCATGGTTGTAATCGACTTGACAGGTGACGACGACCTGACAGATGATGAGAGTGACAATGCTTCGGAAAAACCAGCAGCCGATCTGGAGAAGCCCATGGTTGTAATCGACTTGACAGGTGACGACCCGACAGACGATGAAAATGGGGATGCTGCGGCAAGTTCCGAAAAGGCATTTATGAGGGGGGGAAGGTTGTCAAGAACAAATGAGCTCAACAATTGAATAGCGAAGCTAATGTATGAGAAGGCCTTGCCGTACTTGAATATTTTCAGGAAAGATTATTACTAGTAAATCAGAAGCAGCAGTGGCGAATATTACCAGTAACACCAAATTGAAGCTAAAGTTCACTACTGGTAAAAATGGGACTTTGACTAAGAGTGCTACCAGTAATAAAAAATACTGGTAATGACATCCAGAGAAAGTTGGAGGTTACTAGTAACAGTTGATGCGGTATGAGTTAGGGTATGCGGAGTCAAGATTACTAGTAAGGTGAAAATAATAACTAGAGGCGCTACTAGTAACAGCAATTACTAGTAACGATACAACTAGAAGTTGAGATACTACTGGTAAGGCCATGACCATATTGAGAGAGTGTACTAGGAACGGCGCTTATGCAGTGGTCGTCGTTACTGGTATCGGCAAACAGCCCTAAGTTCAGTATTACGACCAGGCCAGATGGACGCCTAAGTTCCGTACTTAATACCACGCACCGTGAATATATTTATGGGAAGAAGTTGCAAAACTTTGAGAGTGACAATCATCAACGTCTATGTCTTCACTCCAATCCATTGTCGATAAGCTGAACGTCAGAGACGCTCAAGATCTCACAGTCGCGTTTCCAGGCGATGCTGCAATTGAAAAATGTTACCAAAACCGCACCAACCCGACAACATATATTTCTCGTACTTTCAAGTACCCCGTCACGCTTTTATCGGTCATGTTCGACTCTGGCTGCATTATAAGTGGCTCTCGGGCACTTGACTTCTTTATCCCCGGTTCTGCGGCGACAGACTCTGACTGGGACTTTTATGTTCCTGCATACAAAGAGTCGGTAGCAGATATGATCAACGTTTTATCCACCTGTGGGGTGAACTGGCATCTCCTTGATAGTCATGTCGTGGGCCAATTGGAAAGAGCTGGGATGGTGGAAGTCTCAAACTCGACCCTACAATCATTTAGCTCTTGGGTATCAGATCCAACATCGGCACAGGCTATAGACCTCATGGGAAAGACAATGTGCGATGTAATATCAGCATTTCGTGCGTCAAGAGCAACAGATGCAGCCTCAAGTAACTACAGAATATTTCGAAACCCAGAAAGCCAGGTGGTTGCTATACCCATACCAGATATTTCTTCCGACTTCGAGCAGCATGGCGCAACTTACCAGAACTCCGCTGGCGAGCCTTTCAGCATGATGAGGGGATCAATTCAAACTGCCTCAGGACTTCAATCTGTTCAATTAATAATCGGCTGCCACTACAATGGTATAAGGAGTTGCCTTAGCTTCCTGAGCAAGTTTTACGCCAGTCATGTTCAATGCTTTATCAGTGGCTGGTGCGCAGCGCACATGTATTATTCCCAAGCCAGCAAGAAGCAGGCTGTCCGCTGGGAGCGAAGCTTCACTGACCCAAGCGGACTTGTGAAAAAAGCTATCGGCAAGTACAGTGAGAGAGGGTTTACTTTCAGCATGGCTGAAAGAAGGGAACCATTGATTCGTCGATTCAGTGACAACGAGGCGTTAATTATCGATTTCGGTCATATATATCGTCCCTACATTCAGCGGTCTAACATCGACCTCTTTAACCGGTGGATTGGAGAAAGAAAACGCAATATCGACAGCATCCACTGGGTTGAGTTTGGTCGGGATATCTTCGCGTTGTATAGTCCAATGGAATCTTGCTCTAGAGGTCGGGAAACCTATACAAACGCCATGTACAGCTTTCCTCTTCACCGACTGCGTCGCCTTGCGGATATAATTGCACTTAATACACCAGAGTGCAATGAAACAAGATCCCACACCTACCGTAGCACACTACGGAATACGCTTGCCAATTCAGAATGGAATATTATTGAGGCTGCTCGGTCAGGCTCTGTGTATTGCTCGCTTAAAGATGCTACGCCTTGGTCGTGGGCACTGTAATTATTGCTGTATCTGATTTCACCTATAGTTTAGAGAGTAGATTCAAGCATTTTCCAAGTTTAGGCAGTTTTTGAACTCAATGTCTCCCCTACAATAACTCAAAGCCATTTCACCCGTCAGTGACGCAGGTTTAATTCCCGTTTTTGGGCTGCATGCAAGCGCCGTGGTCGGCTTATGGACCCACTCTGAGGGAACAGGAAATACGGCGTTGTGGGGCCGGCCGGGACCCGGCGGCTATTGTAAGATTATTGACAAGAAGAGGTGTTGATTATCGGAGTAGCTATAAGAGGGCCATCTTGTCCCCCTCCCCCAGAATACTTTGCACAGTCTCCAATCTTTCTTCAGCCCTTATACACAATGAAACAGAAATCACAACTGAGAGTCAACAAAAATCCCAACACAGGGATGAGAAACCGCCAGTTTGGGATTAGCAAGATGGCGCACACTTGGTTCCGCTTTTATGGCGGTGATGTCCTTCTCCTCATTCGCAAGCTTGATGGCCAGTGGGGAGGGTATCAATCTCGTACAGATTTGGTCCAAGAGCTTTCGAAATCATCTATTCCTGAACAAAAATTTCTAAATCCAAGCAATTTGGACTCATGTGGCTTAATTGTGAAGGTCAAAGAATCAGAAACCATCCTCAGTTCCTCTCCGACAATCCCGCCAACATGCAATGGTAAGAGAGAGAACGAACGCGCGACAATCATTGCCCCGAAGCCGGTCTCAATTCTCCAAAAAGAGGCGTTGGTCGCTTTGTTGGAGAGAAGTTTTGATTAGCAGTGTTTGGAAAAGCTTGGGCATATGGTTAGATGTTCACAGGAATAGAGGCAGTCACAGTAGGAGTAAGAGAGCGGGAAAACAAAGTTTGATAGGAGTCTCGATTATTGTATTTCACTTCAACACATATTCATCCCGGATTAAGGTTTTACCTTAGCTACTCTCTTCCAACATGACCTCATGTTCGGTGTCCAAACAAGGGGCATCGCCTTCTTGAAACGTTTCCTGAGTTGGCGTTTTGTCATTGATAACGTTGGCGTCGTGCCATGGGTACGAAACTGTTGGGGTAGACGGGGCTTCTGGGACTTCATTCAAGGCATCAACCTATCAGAACTTTTCAGCAACGACCACGTAAAGATAAGCGGCTCGCATACATATGCAGTGAACTTTTGCATGCACATAAATAACTCTTTGGAAAGACGTGACACCATGGCGTCGTTCTCTGCCAGTAAGTATTCCAAATGGCCGATCTGCTGGCGTATAGTCTGTGTGCCGTGGTGTAGTCGATTGAGCTCGAAGACAACTTCTTGAACAATACGTTCCATGGTGTTTTCAATCGATGGTTTTTGTGACAAATTTAATTTAATGATTCCTGACAATCTTAAGTGGGATTTCATCGTCTCTTAAACACATAATCTTGCCAACTCGATGGGAATAGGTATACTGATAAAAATAGCACTCTGGGACGCACGAACGAGCTTACCCCACCTGCATAGGCCAATTTCGGGATATTTGTCAGCGTCCGGAACGGGGCTGCTCCGGTTGACTTTCCTATTTTTAGCATTTTCTCGGGGCCGGAGTTCCAAGGCCCACACGGGAGGCGTCCGATGGGGGTGATCCAATTGGTGGATTCTAACCCGGCTACTTCGATGCGGCGAGTGCTCACATTTATATTCAAGCTGGGTGAACAAGATATATTGTACAATAGATAAAAATAACAATCTGTCTTAGAGGCCTGTCCATTTCCATCCCTCCTAAACACCCACCGAAGGAGACTTTGATCTTTCCAATAGCTTTCGGTAAGCTCTCTGTTCCGCTGATTCTTTCCCATCCTTCTTCTTCCGCACGACCTTGTCAGGAAGCTTCTCTTGTCCTGCAAGTTTTCGATGCATGTTGAGAAACCAGTCAGCTTCTTGTTTGCCAAAAACACTCCTGAAAGATGTACGAGTGAAAAGGGACCAATAATTGGTTTTCGGCAGCCTAGCCAGAACGTGAACGGAGCCATCCACAGATAATGTGACGTTTTTCACAGCTATTTGTTGGATGTCAATATCGATAAGGCTTGTATCGGGTTCGCTAAACATTGTTTTGCCTCCGTGTGTGAGATAGCCCTGTTTGAAAGTGGGGTAAAGTCTGCTCGGAATAACCCAGGCTTTCTCAGTCCCGTCCAATCTACCAGGCTGGAATACTCTAATCCCTCCCCGAGGCATGATGCAGTCAACGGACAACCTGACAGGCCCAGGTGAGCCGTCGGGGTGTTTTTTCATCATCAAAAAGTCGACCTCGGCCTCTGGGTCTGGTGTAGGTCCCATCGACATGTTTCTCGGAACTCGGGGGAGACCTGTTTCGTCGTAGTCAGAATCGCTGTCACTTCCAGAGCTGTCGTTTTCACTTCCAGAGCTGCCACTGTCAGAGCTGCCGCCATCAGAGCTGCCACCATCAGAACTGCCACCATCAGAGCTGCCGCCATCAGAACTGCCACCATCAGAGCTGCCGCCATCAGAACTCTCACCATCCGAACTGGGCCTTTGTTTTTTCTGTTTGTCTTTCTTCTTCTTCCTTTCTTCCTCGTCCTTTTCTTTCTTTGGCTTCTTTTTCTTCTCGAGCTTCTGACTTTCCTGCTCCACGTTCTTTCTACTATCTTCTCCCTTGCTCCATTCTTCCTTTTTGTTATCCACTTTACTTTTTTTTTTCTTTGTGGATTCTTGGTTCTGCTCCCCTTCTTCCTCATCGTCCTCACTCCTAGAGTCAGGTATTATTGCCTTCTGTTTCCCCTTCTTAGGTTTTCCCTTAGAAGGCTCTCGGCTTGGCTCCCCTTCTTCCTCATCATCTTCATTCCAAGAGCCAGGTACTATTATCTTCTTCTGTTTCCCCGTCTTAGCTTTTTCCTTGGAAGACACTCGACTTGGCTCCTCCTCCTCCTCCTCATATTCACTTTCAGAGTCAATTATTACCACCTTCTGTTTCCCCTTCTTAGATTTTCCTTTGGAAGGCTCTCGGCTTGGCTCCCCTTCTGAGCCAGGTATTACCACCTTCTGTTTCCCTTTCTCAGGATTTTCCTTAGAAGGTTCTCGGCTTGGCTCCTCCTCCTCCTCATATTCATTCTCAGAGTCAAGTATTACCTCCTTCTGTTTCCCCTTCTTAAATTTTCCCTTAGAAGACTCTCGGCTTGGCTCCACTTCTGAGTCAGGTATTACCACCTTCTGCTTTCCCTTCTTAGGCTTTTCCCTAGAAGGCTCTCGGCTTGGTTCCCCTTCTTCTTTATCATCTTCACTCTCAGAGTTAGGTATTGCTACCTTCTTCTGTTTTCCCTTGTTATGTCTTTCCTTAGAAGTCTCGTCACCATCCTGTCCATCGTTCACCTCTAGTAGACATTAGCAGGAGTTGTTTTGCGTGACAAAAATCATACCTTCAGTGCTGTAAAAGTATTCTTCAGGATCAACCCACGGCTGCTTCCAAATTTTCTCAATCCATTGGTCTTTGATAATTTGTTTTCCGGCGGTCAATCGGAATTCATCAATGTCGCTATTTCCTTTCTCAAATTCCTTTTGCCCAACCACAAAATAGTCAACATGGGCCAGCTTATGAGAACCTTTCTCAAATTTTGAAAGCCCATGTTGCTTTTTAAGCCCTTTATAGACCTTGTCATGTGCTGTGAACTTTCCATTGGTACGAATCTTTCCGACTATCTTGATGATACCGCGCGGCATGGTTACGTGTTTACTTAGTCTCAGTGACCTATTTCTGCCATCACTTATCTACGTCGCTGGCTGTCCTTTTATAGTTCACCCTCGAAAAAAGCCAGGCCTAATTCTCGAATATAAGAACAATAAGTCTGTAGCATGGCTTAACTTCGGCATCCTAGTAACTACTGCTTAATGAGCTTCTAGATCCACGATATGTCACGGTGGCTAAGACCTATGCATTACTGATTGAAATAACAAAATTTTTAATTACATGGTCCACAAGCATAATAGTACTCTCTACACTTGTGATGAGCTTGACCAACCTGACACCACCGAATACATACTTCCATCAGATGATCGCGATGTTAGATTACGCATCTCTACGGCTTCTCCATTCCTTTGTTTAGCAAGTCTCGTTGTGCCCCATCTATGCATTTGTCCGCGGTCAGGATCAGCTGATGTCGTTGCGCGTGGACGAAACTCGGTTTCAGAAAAGTCAATATCCAGAGAATCTTCATTTCCTGTGACCCCTCCACGGATTGTGCCTGTGAATGAAGGGTCGCCACACGCTTGCATTATCAGAACCGTATCATTAATACTTATGGCAAACTTACCAACCACTTTCATACTGCCCGCCCCTTCCTTTCTCCTTTCTTCAATCTTTGACTTTACGAGAGAATCGAAAGAGTAGCCAGGCATCGGATTAACACACATCCAAAATGTATCCATGATTCGGAACGGCGGAGCACCGGTCCTTGGCTGTGGGTAGCCACACCAAACCATCAATAGCTTCTAAGACAGATTAGCAAACAATAAATAAAGACCTTGTGTAAACCTACATTGTGAGGGTCTGTCTTCTGCAATGCCCGAAGTTGCTCGGCAACCCATTCAACTTGAGAGTTCGATTCTAACGACCAATATAAATCAACCGTCCTTGTTGCGTCACGAAAGCGCGGCTTGCTTCTTAACGATTTCAGTCGCTGTATAGTATCTCGCCGTTTCTTTGCAACTTGTGCCTTTGCTTTACCTTTTGCCCTTTTCTCTTCCTTCGCCAGGGTAGCTTGCTTGTGAGCCAGTTCTCTCATCTCAAATTTGATGCGGTCATCATGCTGGCGCCTCTCAGCCAGGTCCAGAGCCTGTGCAAGGACGCCACAAATCCCAATTCCTTTTGCTGCTAGCATGACAGTCTCGTAAGAACCCAGATTACCAGTTTGCCCAAAAGGTCCTTCAAGTCGAACTTTATCGCCTTCGGTGATTCTATATACATCTAGGCCACGGAAATTGTTGCGAGATAGCAAGAACGTTACTACCGATAATTGCTGGTTGGGATCTTGAGTGTCGGGTGGGTGCCATAGAGCAACAGCTGGCCGGCTTCTCAGACTGAATCCATGGTTTGTTGGAAAGAATAGGCGAAAGTAACTTCCAGGTGGTACCAGAGTTGGAAGTGTCAAGACGATTTCGATTTTTATTGCGTCCTTATCTTCTAGTTTACTTCGAATCCTGCCGATAAGTGGCCTCCAATAGAGCCCAAACAAACGATAGACTCCGAAAATGAGCCACAAACTGATCGCCACCGTAGTTACGGTGAATGGTGCCTTGTTGCTGAGGTCCTTCGTATGCCATAGTAAACCTCCAGCAAAGGCGACAGCAAGCAGTACGTGGAGGGGGACAAATGCCCAATTCATGAATGCTCTTGCTACCCATGTTGATAACATCACAACCATTAAGCTAGATCCCAAGCACTAAGTAAACTGGTTAGTCTGGAATCGAACCGAGCATCGATTAGCTTACAAGATAGCCAGAAGTGACAAGCTCTCCTGACCTGGGCTTGAGGGCAAGTACGATTATTGCGTGGGTCAATGCTTGCGCGATGACAAGCCGGCCGACCCAGTGGTGGAAGTTCCCTTGAGCGCTTTCGTGGATGTTCAATGTACGGATGATGCGGCCCTTGCGATCCCCTATCCAGAGCGGGATTGCATTGAACACAGACAATGATGCCGATGTCCTTTCTATTCGCCGCCAATCGAGCGAAGAGAATGGTGCAAATATTAAAACAATGTTTGCTAAATAGATAAGCAGAAGCAATCCAGCCTCGAGACGGGTCATACTATCCCAGTATCTCCCTCTGCGTATTGCAAGCGAATATTGGAAAAGTTTTCGACATTTGTTGACGATGTTAGGCCAGAGAAGCCTCAAAAGCCATGAGATAAAAACAATAAGACAAAAGCCGCAACAGGCGACAAGATACCAAAGAACGCGATCCATAGTCTTGTCTTGTTGGAAGAATTTTCTATGCCGGACGTGGCAAGATAAGTCGGAGTTTACATCATTTGAAGAAATTCCGCTCTGAGGATTAATTTCGACAATTAATCTCGTGTCTCCTGGGCTTGCTAATACTCTAAACGCCATGGGGAGGTTTGGGCGCTTATGCTGAGTTATATGGTGCTTTCCCAGTGCTATTTTGAGGTGCAGCGGCTACGGGAAATTAGGCGGTTCAACTGCTTACACGTTATATCTAGACAAAATCGCACAACGCTACCTCTGGACTTTCAATAATTTCCTCCAGATTCCCGTCATGCCGAGGCGGCGCTCGCAGCAAAATCAGAACAGGAGGAAAGGGATGAAGAACAGAGGACGGGGCCTCTGCAAGAAGGCAGATGAACTGCGCCAGCTGTTTGACAATGATATTCTATTGGTTCTTAGGGCGCCCGACGACAACTTTTTCTTAGGCTATGAGTCAAAGGACGGGCTACTCAACCAATTTTCTGCCCTACAACCCCCCAATCACAACATTCTTGGACCAGATAACTTCGACACTGTACTGGAAAGGTCGTTCATCAGCTCTGGGTCACACTCATCTGAACATACAACTCGATCATGCCCTACTCCGAACAGTGTGAGCCGTCAGGAATCACAGAAGGGGACAACTTTTTTGCCAGTGCCTCCCTCACCTCCTTCTCCAACGATAAAGGCCGGCACGGAACAGGCATCCACGCCGTCTGTCCCGACACAATTGCAGCACGCGCAGGCGCTCAAGGCTCTTGTGGAATCATGTTTCGGATAACCGACTTTCATGGAACAGTGTGGGACATCTAGAATATTGTAAAATACATGTATTGTTCATTAAACATCAACATCTAGCCCCGAAGACATCATCTAGCCTTTGATCTTGATATAGTTGACTAAATCTGTACGGAGACTTGCTTATGTGATACTTTTTCCCATCCAAACCATCGATCTCCATCCATATCTCGGCGTCGAAGGAATCAAGCGGAATAACAAATTCTTGGCTGAAATCCCCGCCTTCCTGGCACTCTTGAATCGTTTTCTCAACGCAGAGGAGGACTGTGCCCCTCCATAACCCACTACCTCTGCAGTGTAAGCGTATCTGGCTTCTACACATTTTGTAGACTAAGGATAACAAAGTCGGGCCAGGTGAGAGGCGACATCGAAGCGTTATGCGGCATTGTCGAGGTGCGGAACAAATATTTTGAATGTCAATAAGCTCAAAATAAAAAAGTGCGGCAACAAGCTGACTTGATATCTCTTCGATCGAGTCTTGGCTGCACATACTCCCGTAGTGGTGGACCAAGACGTCATCGCAGGCAGGACTGTGCATTATGTCAGATAAAAAAAAAAAAGTGTGTTCTTCGCCACTTACCTCGAGTCGACTTCTGCCGGTCGATTTGTAAAAACCTTTTTCCCAGTGTTGATAATTAACAACGCATGGTTTGACCTGCCAATCTCACTCATGTTCCAGGACAGATTGTTGCCAAATGAAATCGTGTTGTGACGGGTCTTCTTTCTTGCCTGCATGCGAGAGATGTGGTATTTGCAATCATCCAGACTCCATCCATCGAGAAAAAGTGTTAAGACAAAGAAAATGCCTAACCATCGTTAAACAGTGACCGTAGCAGCAGATGGATTACCTACCCATGTCAAATCCAACAATCTTATCGAATAAATGGTGAAATTGCAGCCCTGCGACGCCTAGAAAGCTATATAGATCCTTGAAAAAATTCCAAATGCTTTCCGTATTGCTCCCAGCCAATACGAGAGTTCTTTGACAAGCGGTGAGTGGTCGAACAGAGTAAGAATTTCCATCACGTTGCTCACAGGCAAGGCAATGATGCAATCTAAACCTCCATGCACCTAGAGGTTGACCATGCACTGTTACACATGAGCTGCATAATCGATGGTTACAACTCAGGGTATAAGCTGCATATCTTATAAAACAAAATGTGCAATTTACCGAGTACTTCATAGACTCGTTGTCAAAAAAGTTACGGATGCGTTGTAGATGGATTTGTGCCGATGTTTCATTTCGATTCTTTAGTCGATGGGCAGTGGATATGAAATCGTCTCTGACCATTTCAGCAAGACCATGAAACTTGAACTCGCCCTCGCATTTCGATACTGGACGATAATACAACTTATCGAACACCATGCTTGGAGGAAACACTAATAGACAATTAGAACTTTAGTGGGGAAAAACAGAGCATTAGCAATGGATTTACTGTGCATATTAGGTGGGAACGCATCCATTACTAGAGCTGACGACAAGATCTTGATCACGCCGTCCATGGCTCGGGCCGCGTGCATGAAGGTAGCTAAGGTGCTGCTTAGATCTTTAGGGGCAGAGTATCGAATTCTTGACGCAAGTATCGTGTCGAATACTGATGTCGGCTCCAGCACAAACTGTCGAATCGCTGCCTGGATCATGGCTTTGGCATGAGATGCGGAGAACGTCGGTTCATCAACGTTGTCTACGTTTTGCAGCTGTTGCCAGATTTCGTTTGGGTGATCTTCTGTAGTAAGATGAACAATTTTCAGGTATTTTTGTATCATTTGTCTTGCAGCTCTAATAGAATAGGATGTAGCGTTGGGATCCCGCTGTCTCAGATAAGATGCAAAAGTCGCTACAAGCTGAAAATTAAAACCGTCCTCGGTTATTGTGACATTGTTCGTTTGTTGTAAGAGGACAATGCGCGATGGTGTGTGAAACTTTTTAGTTATTGCACGCTGTAACCAAAAGCAAATACAGTTTAGCAGATGCTCGAAATTCTCAAAATCGGAAACGAATACGATAATGACTTGGCTGAATTGTGAAAGAACGTCACTGTATATGGCGAGGGCAATCTCATCATGGTTAAGGAAACCGGGCGTGAGAAGGTGGGCCTGACTTGTTGCTAGATCGGATTTTGGTTTGAAGCGAGGTGGGTCTTTGGATAAATGGAGCTCGCAATCAAACAGTAATAAGTTCTGCTCCAGCAAGCCGACTGCGACATTATGCTCCATGTCATGACGTTCGAACCTAGGGAGCATATGCCTTGTTAACCAGCGACGTTTTGTATTGCCTCCAATGGCGAGCATAAGGCGAGGTTTTGTGTCGCCCAATATGTTGAAAAGTTGGTATGCAGTACAATTTTCTATCAAATATGGCCCTGGAAGACCTGGTGCGCTAGACCGGAGGTGTAGGAAATGAGTGAGCATGGCTTCCAAATACAAAACAAGGCAGAGATTTGAATAAGTAAAGAATTATACAAGAACCAATAGAATGGATAGAGGGCAAGGGAAGTAGTCTTATTCCCTTTGTACCTTTATACTAGGAGATAGATTAGATCAGGTGTTTGCGTCTTAAATTTAAGCCCGAATTAAGCCCCTACCTAACTTACACCATCATCATCAGAGGTTTATCTTCCGTTTTTTGGCCCAGCCCCTCTGTACAGTGGACCGCCGTAGTACATGACCTTTGCTTGCCCGCTCCACGAACAAACGCATCTCGTTTATTCTCAGCACACAAGTAACTCCATCAATTAGCCCAATCAGCATGGCATCGCTCGCCGATTATGCCGAAGGGGTATTGAGAATGCCGCTATCGCTTCTCACCTCAGACGGCTTCTCAGAATGCCCTCATCGGTTTTCGTCCAACGCCTCTGTACCCGATTTTGAAGACTTCCTTACCCGGCAGCCTGTCACAGGAATTGTCAACCCAGAAACTTTGCGGCACTTTTTGACATCAGTTGGTATTCCGCGGTCCCGGCTTCGGGAGACGCTTCAGCCAAATCAACCCCCTTGCCTCAATTATATTTCGCCGATTGATTGTCTGCTTGGCTCAGCGTGTTTAGAGAAGGCTAAATCTCTGCTTGGTTCGACTTTTGAGTGTACAGTACGGTTATTCTGTATCCAGCCAGGTCAGTTCATCCATGACTACGCAAGACCAGCAATTCACATACAGTTTAGCATCCGAGACCTTCTCTGATGGCGAAGTTTATCAACAACTAAGCAGACATTTCTCCGCAGGCAACTTTTTTCTTGCGCAGCAATGGCTTGACAAGCTTCCAGCAGGCAAGCAGAAACACCTAATGATGCTGGTTAAGCGACAAGAAATTAAGAGTTCACTTGACGCCGCACTTCCATATAGCGGTTTGTGGGAAGAATTCTCTCTTGGCAATTGGGCAAAACACCTTGCTGCACATTGCGACGACCTTATCAGCAACTACTGGCACCATATCGTCCGTGTTTGGTCTCACATTTTTGAAGGACTAGATGACCATAGGCATCAGCTCGATGAGCAGACAGTTCGACGGCTGCGATATAAAGCACCTGCTTGGAGCGCATCAGACCGCGAGGAGATAGAAAATGATATGAACGAGGGGATGTTGTTCCCAGACATAAGACAACAGCATCTACGACGGAGACTCTTGGAAAACATCATTTCCTTACCCTACGTACTGGCAAGCGCCCTTACTTTCGATGAGAATATGCGGTATCTGACCATTGCCGTTAAAATCGTTGAGCGAAGCGTTGAGGTCAAACCAAGTCGCAAACGCAAAAGAGCACATCCTAACACGGACCATCTACCCTTTAACTTATATGACAACTTGACGAAGGACTGGACACCAAGGGAAGCTCACATTGAAGTAGCAGAAGGCCAGTTTGACATAGCTACAAGGCAGCCATCGCCAAAAATGGCGTTTATCCAGCTCATCATCTCAGCATGGCGCCATTTTCATCGGCTTAGCTATGAAACCCCCCTTCAGGATATTAGAGGTATCTCATTAGCCGCAAGGATTGATCGCGGTCAAGAAAGCCGGCTGTGCAACACTGCACGAATGCTGGGCTATAGTAACGTCAAGATACTAAATAATAGCAATTTCAATGTTGCGTCTCAAAAGGGTCCCGATCACGGTAAAGTTCGGGCATCATCTTGGCGGGGAGGGAAGCCCTCAATTCAAACATATCGACTTCTACAGCAAACCTCTTTTTTCCCACAACTTATAAAGTCTTATCAAACAGGGGTAGAAGAGCCAAGACCTGTTTGTATCCAGGCCGATATTTTATGGGCATTTTTTGGCCAACCATGCACATGGCTAGAAGAAACTAGCTTCCCTCCAGCAGATCTTCCTCCAGCCAACCCTTCTCCGACCGATCTTCCGCCGCCACCACCTCCGTCCAATCCACCTCCAACCGATCCCCCTCCGGTCAAGCCTTCACATAGGCCCTCTTCTTCAGAAATTCGGGAGAAAAACGGAAAAAGCGCAAAAAGCTCGAAAAAATCGAAAACGTTAAAAAAATTAGTCAAACCTGCAAACCAAACGATAGACAGAGACACAGCTGAAAGTTCCGAGCATGCAGCATTGGCAATGCCAGAATTGGCGGCCAGCGACCCGCTTATGGTGCCCAAACCTCCTAACCCAATTGATCATGCAGTTCCAAAAGTCCGAAGTAGATCCATGGAAGCAGGTCGACGATCTACACCCTTACCGCCTATATCATATCCTAACTTAGGCTCGTTTCCCCAAGCTCGCCGATCGCCAAAACCTGCAGCCTTTCCATCAAGTTCTAGTCTGCCTACAAAACCAGACTTGCCATCGTTTGTAGATCAGAGACCAAGGCCACAGCCTCCTTGCTATGACGAACACAACTGTAGCCAACACGATGTTAGCAACGCCTTCCCAGCAGTAACGCCAAGCGCAACGGAGCCCCTTTACCCTAGCCTCAGTGATAGTTTTCCATTAGAGGAGAGCAGTTTATCGATGCCAGATGTCACAACGGCTCCTGCGGCAGAGCCCCTCTGCCCTGGATTGAGCGGTAGTTTTCCGGCCGAGGACGATACTTGTTCCCAAGCAACAGCACCATATGATAGTGGTGATTTCCCAGTTGAAGACCCGGCTACGCCTAGCGCAACAGAGCCCCTTTACCCTAGCCTCAGTGATAGTTTTCCATTAGAGGAGAGCAGCTTATCGATGCCAGATGTCACAACCGCTTCTGCAGCAGAACCCCTTAAGCCCGGGTTGGGCGGTATTTTCCCTGTCCAGGACAGTAGTCATTCCTCAACGTCAACAATAATAGGTCCTAGCGCTTTAAATTCTGATCCTCCCTCCCAGAGATCACGACCCCAATCCCCCTTCTATAACTCGCCAAGCTATGAGAGTATCCCCGATATAGCCACAGCTTCTCCAACCCCTGATCCTCCCATACATACCAACCAAAGATCACGACCCCAATCCCCCTNNCTATGAGAGTATCCCCGATATACCTACAGCTGCTTCAACGCCTATCCAGGAACAGCTATATTCGTCTAAACGTCCTGATCCTAATAAACAACTTCCTGAAGAGAATGATGCGTTAGACCCGGCTTCTAGTACATCTCTACCGTCTTACCAAGAATCACGATCCAAGTCTCCCACTAGTGAACGTGTGACGGTCGCGCCAAAATCACCATTCAGGAATACCCACACTCAGGATGCTGCTTCACAAACTCAGATACCCTCACCACCAGGCAGACTTCTACCAGAACAGCCTACTATTGCACCTGATACGAGTATGGAACTCACTGTAACTCCACGAAAGAGGCCGAGCCCGCCTCCAGATACATTCACTCCAGCTTTCTTTGTAAGATATCGACCTAACTTCGGCAGAGTTATACTTTCCTCATACCCTCAGGAGTCGGAGCTATATACTTCACCAAGGTTAAAGAAAAGCCGATTGGAGCCGATTACGCCGCCGAGGTTAGAAGGAAGTCAATCAGAGCTGAGCACGCCACAGTGGTTAAGAGAAAGCTGGTTAAGGCTACATACACCGCCAAGGTCGAAGAGGAGCCGATCAGAAGGCCCTCCAAGATCCTCAACCTCTGAAGACCAGTCCACAGTCTGGACAACCCCCGAAGTACTTACCATCTGGTCATGGAACTTTAGATATATGCGACATGGGTCTAAAGATCCTTTCCCAGTTCGTTATCAACCCCGTCAATCAAGTAATAGACAACAGGGAAGGAATGAGATAGAGCAGGGGATGGGACTGGACGATGAGGTATTGGTAGACCAAGAAGAGGAACTATAGCATACTGCATTGATAAACCGGCAGAGTCAAGATTGTTCTCTATGTGAAATTGACGCAAATGCATTAATGAAGCTGACTAAGCTACATATACCCAGTCCTCGCCCTTTCAGATCGGCTGGTCCTAGGAGATGTTCATTTTTTAGCCCAGCTTGCAGGGTGGATGTTTCGAAGACCACTGTGGCGAGGGAAATGGGC
>JABGLY010000446.1:0-26082 GCA_013623525.1 Fusarium dimerum
CATCAGTGTATTGAAACCGCCAAGTTGAGAAACTGGGGTTAGGTCAGTCATGATGTGTATCAAAGATCAGCATTTCACTTACTAGCCATGACGGTACAGGCGCACACGAGAGCCCTGAAGTTGGATGGAACGCAGTGCAGCTGCTTGAATTGCCACCACAGTGACTTGTCGGCCATGATGGAAGACTCAACTTCTACGTTCCAGACCAGTCTGTCTACCTTGGCCTTGACTTGCTCTGGGGTAGCGTTGGGATACACTCGTTTCATGACTGCAGTAGCTTGCTCGACCTTGTCGTGAGCAACAAGTTGTCGAGGTGACTCGGGGCACTGAGGGAGCAAGGCAGCAAGGATAATAGGAGGGATGCCACCAACGGCAACCATATATCGCCAACCGTGCGGCACATCAGTGAATGCAGCACCGAGACCGTATGAAACGAGCTGGCCGAGAGTGACGCTTAGATTGTCGAAAGCGATCATGCGTCCACGATACTTTGCAGGTGCGAGTTCACCGATATATAGGGGAATAATCATGGCGGCGCTGCCGACACCGAGACCAACGACAAAACGACCAGCAGACATTTGTGCAACATTGAAAGCGGCGGCTTGGATGATGGAGCCAGCGAGGAAAAGTGCGCAGCCGATGTAGATGCCAAGCTTGCGGCCGTACTTATCAGCAGGAAGACCGGCCATGATGGCGCCGATGAGTGCGCCACCTGAGGTGAGTGAAGTGACGAGTTCTTGTTCGTGGGAGTCAAGATGATGGCCTAAATCATCACCAAGTGTGACGAGCACTGCTGAGATGACTCCTGTATCGTAGCCTGGTTTATGGGTTAGACTTGCATGTGTGCTCTTATGGCTAGGAAGCTGACATACCGAATAAGAAGCCTCCCATGGCGACTGTGAATGTGATGAGCCAAACGGACTTTGACGGTCTTGTGTCTTCGATGGAATCATCGAATTCGACAATCATGCCACGGGACTCTTCAACATGTTCGCCCGTGGCCTTGACCTCTACTGAAGACTTCTGGTCGATGGAGGGAGAAGACATGGCTGGCGTTTGTCTGAGATATGAATGGGAATGTTGGATATACACTGAGAAAAAGGGACAAGCCTGGATTGGAATCTTAGGAACTTGCTTAGAGTGTAGACATACAGGGTTATATATATTAAGTTGATACAGAAGTTGAGATGAGGTTATATTATTTACTTCGCTTCACGACTCGTGCTCCTACTGATGCTCTATCAGTTCATGAAGTTGAAACCTTAACCAACAATGCCTTCATCTTGATTGAACGAAACACCCCCCCGGCAGTTCAATCCAGGGTTCGCGATCGATAGGACTGGGGGTGGCGTTGAGAGCTTTGCGGGGTAAGAAACGGGGGTTTCGCTCAATATTTCCCGTGTCGACCTGGAAGGAAAATAAGTGCGTATTTCCTTTAGACCATCCTCGACTCTTCCCACGTGGATTGCCTAATCGCTATTGTCAAAGGCCTCGGATCGCTTTCGGGGTCAGCCGAGAAAGGAGACGAGATCGACTTAACGCCTGACATTATATCTCTCTCCTCGCAGTAGTGTAGCCATCCCCGGATTCTTCATCCTTTTTCGTGTTGATCAAATTCGATGTCCTTGGGTCAAGCGGGTTCTGTTATCCGCTAACTCGAAATCATCTCCAAATGGCTACCTCCTTTAGTCATGGCTGGTCAAACCCGCTTCCCTCTCTTCTCCCCGTGCTGGAAGGTGACGACATGTTGGTCAATCCGGATTTTGAAGCTACTTTGGTCATGACTGACATGTATAACCCTGCATTTATAGGACTCTCGGATCATCACAGGACATAGTTGCCGAATATGGGTTTGGGCCACCCTTAAACACTCGAGAGGCGGCTGAGTGTCTCATGCATTTTATACACGACTTGGCAGGATGGGTAAAGTTGATACTGTGGAACGTTTTGATATGAGATCTAACACTTAAGACTCAGTTTGATATTTGTGACCCGTTGCGACACTTTGCAACAGAAGTACCTAAACGGGCGAGAAACTACCCGTTGCTGGCATACTCAATTCTGGCATTCTCATCGAGGCAATTGAGTTTATGAAATGCGGTTCATGATGAGGCTCACAACTACTATCATGGGGAAGCTTTGAGAATACTCATTCCAATACTCGATGATCCAATAGAGACCGTAACCGAGAACGTGTTAGCCGCTATCGTCATTCTACGATCGTACGAAGAGATGTCTGGTAAGAAACACAATATGCATTCCATTAGGTTCACACGATTAAGGCACCCTTGCTAACAAGGTATTAGATGCAGATGGCAGTACCCATCTTGCAGGCAGCTCCAGACTCCTCAACTCTGAGTTCCGGTTCGCTTCTCAGGGGGGTCTTGGTGAGGCAGCATGCTGGGTTGTTCTTCGCCAAGACATGTACATATCACTAACACGGTCACTACCCCTACGCACCAACATGGGGAGTTTCAGAGACTCCCGGTCATTCAGCGACACGTGTGATGAGTCACTGGCGAACCGAGCCGTGTTTATCTGTGCACGGGTATTGGCCTACGCTTTCGAGCCAGACCAGCTGTTGGGGTTGGGATTGTGGAATGAGCTGAACGACGACCTTGAACGGTGGTATGAGGCTACGCCTTGGAGGTTTCTGAATTATGCTGTCGCGTCTCCGGCGGCGGAGGGAGAGGAAGGCTCTGTGTTTCCAACATTGTGGATGGCACAGTCTGTTCAAGGTAGGTCAAGATGCAATTAGTGGTCGAAAGCTAATCAACAAACTGGTCAGTTCTGGGTTATCAGCATTATTATCTAGCTCGTATGCTTCTGAACATCTTTCACCCTAGATTATGGACACCTTGCTTTGATGCGATCCGGTCTAGGGCAGCAGCTGATGTAGGTTTCTCTCCCAACCCCTACGCATCCAGAACGATAGATGGCGGCCAGGCGATACTGACCTGTATATAGGCGGCTGTCCGGGAAGATTTGAGAATGTTACTTGGTCTTACAATCAGCAACCCGTTTATGGCGACGGCCTTTTTCACAGCCCATCATACTTTATATCCTTGTAAGTAACAGATTACTTGAGATTAGGATGAGGGGACTGAGAAAAATCAGGCGGAGTTTATCTCAAGGACGAGAGAGAGCATCATGAGATATTCAAGTTCTTGGAGAGCATGCCCAAGAAAATGGGATGGCCAACTAGTGACTTGCTGCGGAGGCTAAGTGAGGACTGGGCTCTTGAGAAGCGAGTTTCTGGGAGATTGTCCTCGTCTCCGCAAACCTTGACTAATGTGCCAGGGGAAGTCCAAGTTTGACAGAATCAAGTTCTGGGGTAAACAAGATAAAGCATACGGAGAAAGCTCCGAAACATTGAGGGTGTGTAGAGGTAACATCGGGGATCCTTGATGGTGGTGTGGGGGAAGCGGATATTATTTCCCTTGGGGATTAAAGAGACATATTCCGACGGTAGGTTTGTAGCACTATCTATGGTGTGTCTGGGGATTTACGCCAGGGTAAAGCTGTGCTTCTTCTATTGTCAGAAAGGGTGAGATACTCCGTCGCTGGTTTTAGTACAACTATCTCCAACGCAAAAGCAGTCAAATAAGGAGACGGGATCTACGAGTGTTGAGTCTGTCGACGATGAAATAGATCACTTCAGTACAGGCATTTTCGTTCTGGCATCTTTCATGAACATGGTAAAGCTTTATATCAATACAAGTCCATGGATGAACTATAGATCCCAAGCCTCCATAAGGTGTCTTTGTCTGCAAAGATAATTAGTTCCAGCACGTTCATCTGTATATACAGCGACTATCGACTTACGCATTGGTTGTGGGCCAGCCATACTTTCTTGTTGTCTTTTTAAGGATACTTGATATTGCTTCTTGTTGGATCTTATTATCACAACGATCTCCTACCAATGAGATTGCCATACACGCATTGCTATTTGCCACATTAGCTCTGCAATGCTTCTGTAGAAGAGACGAACGAACATATGCATAGGGCACATATCACTGATCGATTCGGCTATGCCACAGACGACCTCAAGGTCATTTTTCACCTGAGCCTTTGTTCAGAAAGTGTTAGTGCCTGCCTATCTGTGATGAGATTGCTGAGATCGTTTCACTCACATCTATCCACTGCGAAGCTTTCATACTGGCTTTGGATAGTCGAGGAACCCTTGGATCGTAGACGACGAGGAGTATGCGACAGAGATGATAATATTGGAGGCCAGCCGCAACGCACTGGTTCAATAGCCATATTTCAGGAAATGGCTCGTGTTCCGTTCGGCGGCGTAGCATGACAGGCTTGAATGAAGCTGATGTTGTTTGCATCCACGATGAAATGGCTTCCAATAGAGCGTCGTAAGTGGCACTATCTCGTTCCTCTCCAAAGCAGTAATGCACAACTCGAGCAAGGTGAAACAGAATTTGGTTCGCCTTGGATAAATCGTTGGCAGCGTCTTTGCTGTCTTGCGATAATCGCTCATAAGCACCGAGGTTGATGGGAGTCTGATTCATGATAGATTGAAAGAGCTCTTGTCTAAGACACGCTTCGAGAACAGGTGTATGAAATTGTACTGTAGTGTGCACTGTTGATAGCAAGTTGTTGGAGGTAATTGAATTATCTTATGATTGTCAGTTATAGCACAATACATTATGCAACACAAATAACGCCGATTGATCTTACTTTGGACATTTTGATTGAACATGTAGAATAAAACAGCTACATCAAGATAATTGGCGCTGATACCGGCATGCTGGATGTTCTCCAAAAAGATCTCGAGAGAAACAGTAGGGAGGCAGTACCCCTCCAAAAGGCTACGGACAACCGATGGATCAACGAACAAGAGATGTTGGGTAGAGACAGATAGGATAAGTTCTGAAAGAGCTGGGCAGACAGATATCCAGGATGGGGCCTTGGTCACTAGATATCTGCTAGTATCATACATGTCAAAGGCAGGGGCGATGTTATGGATGTAATGACGAAGTAAACGGGCTTTGATATGATCTCTTGATGGGGGACTTTGATGTGGCGAATGTATAGATATCTGATGCAGGAAATGCGAGGGAGAACTGGACTCGTTGTGGTAAGAGTATTGGCTTTGTTGGTGTCGCTGTCCAGCCAATACATTAACGAGATTGGGCGTGTCTATAAGACATGGCGCGTCAGGGAGGTCCAACGAGAACACCTCTGTGCCCTGTACGGCTTGGGAAGTGATCCCATCGGCAGAGGCTCCTGAGTCTCCTTGGGGATGTCCAATAGCATAAGAAGGAGCATTTGATATATTCCCTGGCTCCTGGCCGATTTCTGGACTGGGGCTTGATGATGAAGAATCCGAACCTGGATTAGAGATGTAAGGGTAATCTTGATCGGATCCAGCGTCTTCGTCGTAATATCTTGCAATTTCGAGACTTTGATCAAGAAACTTGATATTTTTGCCTGATGTCTTGCACCAGATTTGAGACGAGGAAAACTCATTTTTAAGGTCACTTATGAGGAACCCTTTGTTAGTTAAAGAGACTCATTCCTCATAAAGAGATGGCAGAATGGAGATATCTGAACCAACCGACTACTCACCCTGTTCTAGACTTGTTCCTGAACCGAATTCGGAGATTTCGATTGCAGTTGACATTCTTCTTGACACATTGCGCACAAGGCATGTGCCCATCACCTACAAAAGACAGTCGCTAGTTAGCAATAAACACGTCTATCTGCAGAACTTTCTATTTTGAGAGATGATGGTATCGAACATAGCTCGATAAGGGAACTCACATTTGAGGTGTCTGCAAGAAAGCAGGTTGATCAGTATGAGCCAATCGTTAGTGTGAGGTGCATGGGCAGACTTGCCTTGCTCGACAGTTCTAGGTAAGTCCCCGCGTTAGCCTCAAGTCTTAGCCTTTTCAGATCAAGATAGGAAATTTTTGGGGGAGCGATGGGAGGCAAGGGAGGATGTGGGGGAGAGGTCTTACCTCACAACCTGGTTTTCTCGGGCCTTTCGGTGGTATTTCTGAGCATTCACGCGTTCTACAAGATACAGAAGAAGTCAAAGATGTCCGGTAAAGTAGGAAAGAAGACCCAGTGGTCGATGAGAAGAGACAGAGGGAGAAGAGAGGAGAGGAGGGAAAGCGGGTCGATTTACGGCCATGTCTTCCTTTTTTTCTGGGAATCCGCGGTTTATATCCCTTTTCGACAGGCAAGGAAATACGCTTAGCTTCATGACGAACAAGCTTCGTCTAGTGACCCCTACCAGCGCGGGGTTGATGCGGGGGGCGGAGAGAAGAACGGTTGATGACTTTCAACCCCACGATCTCTGCGACGCCACACGCCCATGTTTTACTCAAATGCACTTCTAAGGTGCCCGAATTGAGAAATATCTTGTTTGTAGAGGGTTCTGGTTCCATTTTGGCAATCCGGATTCTTGGATGGGAAAGTGGGAGAGGAATATAAAGATGACCCTTCATCATCGCTTTCTTCCGACTTGTGACTATGAATCATTCTAAGATCTGAACTTCTCTGATTACGTCTACCAGACAATCACACACGTAGGAGAGAGTTGATTGTTTACTACTTATTATCTTGTACCTAATTTCATCTAATACTCTACGTTACCTTATACTCGCCATGGTCGAAACACAAACGATTCTTACCAAGGCGCCCTATGCGGCTGCCGTAGGTTTCATTCTCTTTCTATACTTTATTGCATATCCAGTGCTGCATTACTTCAAAGACTCAAAAGGTCAGTAGGCATTATAACAAGTCCAGCTCCTAACCCCAGCCCTGACCCGTCATAGGCCTCCGAAGGTTCCCCAACATGTCCACCTTCTCAGGCATGTCCAACATCCCCTTCATGATGGTAGCCCATACCGGCGCTCGCTCAGCCTATCTTGCCGAACTTCACAAGAAGGAACCCATCCTCCGAACTGGTCCAAATACTCTGTCCTTTGGTAGTGTCAAGGCCATCAAAGACATCTATGGCCACGGAACGCCTTGCACTAAGGATGAATCATATGTTCTCACAGCTGGCACACATTTTCACCTCGCTGATGTCGTCGATAAGCCTGACCATGCTCGTAAGCGAAAGGTTCTATCAGCTGCCTATGCGCTCAAGAATTTGGAAGAGTGGGAATACAAGGTTGCTGATAAGGTCAGCCGCTTGATCAAACACTTTGATAAGTGCTGTACAGCTCCTCTCAAGGAGGGTTTGAAATATCCTGACCCTCAGGATGTTAACGTCGACTTCCGCAAATGGACCAACTTCTTCTCTCTAGACGCCATTGCAGATATCGGTCTCTCCGAGCCCCTAGGCCTCCTCGATAGGGGCCACTTCCGTGTGGATGCTCAAGAAACCAACGGCGACATGTTCGAGGCTGATCTGCGAGACAGTCTATATCCAATTGCTCGTAAACAGTCACTTCTCGTGTGGAGCTACGACCACTACAAGCTCATCGACAAGCTTCTCAATGTCATCCCCTTCTACAACCGCATGGCCAAGGCAAACCGGGGCTGGGATGGAATTGTTCTACGCCGGGCCAACGTTCGACTTGAGCGGTATCGCAAGGGTGAGAAGCTGGATGACTTTTTCCAAGCTTTGATGCAAGACAAGAATGGTAACCCCCATATGCTTGAGTGGGGTGAAGTGGTGGCTGAAATCAATATCATGATGAATGCTGGAAGCGTCACCACTGCCATCGCTTTGGCCAACGTCATGTACCAGCTTCTCCTGAATCCGGACTGCCTCAAGAAACTTCAAGAGGAGCTTGACAACGCGCTAGAGCCTGATGAGGTTGTTGCCCCTTATGATAAGGTAAAGCACCTACCATTTCTTCGAGCTTGCCTAGACGAGTCACTCCGCCTGTTCCCACCCACTCCTCACGGCCTTCCCCGTAAGACGCCCCCAGAAGGTGTAAATGTGATGGGTCACTACATCCCCGGCAACACCACCGTCAGCATTTCGGCCCTTGTGGCACACCGAGACGAGACAGCCTTCCCTCAAGCCTGCAAGTTCATCCCCGAGCGTTTCCTGGGAGAGAAGGGTAAGGAGCTGCAGTCTTTCTTTATAACCTTCTCAGCCGGTGCGAGAGGTTGTATTGGACGCAACATCTCTTACCTGGAACAGGCTGTTTTGTTGGCTTCAGTGGTTCATCGATACAATTTTGCTCTGCCAGCCGGATTCGAGCTCAAGAGGTTAGAAACGATGAACCACATTCTGGGTGAGATGCCTGTCAAAGTTTGGCGAAGAGATATGGGGGTCGAAGAGTGAGAGTCATGAATGGAGAGGAATGATGAGAATGACGAATAAATGTTGAGATTGAAAGATAGAATGATGCATGGGATAGCGTTGATACATTTCAAAATCGAAATTTGGATTATACAATACCGACACATGACTCGTGCCATTTCAATGAAAAAGACAATATTTTGAGGGAAGAAGTTGAGACGGCCTGCGAAGTCAGACGCAGCAAGTTTCTAACTCTGGCGAGCGAGAACGTTGCAAGGCGACCGATTCGTGATTCTTTCCAGGTTACAAGGATGGCCATTCTTGTCAAGTCATAGAGCTGTCAGTGGTGATTCTATGGAGGAGGAATGCTTTTTCATTTCAACAAAAGCAGTGGTTGGGGACTCCCCTCACCTGTTGTCAACCCTTCAGTTATACAGGTCGTCATCCAACTGCCTGGAATTGCTCGCGATATCTCGCACGTCTGATGCATACGTTGGTCCTTCAATCTCTTCCACGGCGCAGCATCATCGTAAGGCCATTCGTACGTCCGTATCTTGGATTCAAGTAAATAACTCGACCCAACATCACAATCCCCCTCATTTCTTGACCCCGCGCATCCCGTCTGTACCCGCCAGATGAAACTCGTCCTTCACGTCACGCAAATCACGGAAGCAGGTCCAGACAAGGAAGTGATCTGCACCATTGTCGTGATGTAGCCCCTCATTGGAGCAAACACGAATTAACCACCCCTGGACGGCATTGATACGACCTTGTTGAACTCTGCAAGGGCTGCAATCGCTGATATAGGAAACAGCTAAGAACTGATGCCAGGGCACAGCGCACGAGACATGACAAAAATGCCGGTTTATGTCGCATTCATAATTTAGACTTGTGGTCTTCATCCCGGGCAATCGTCATGCTTGGCTGCAGATCCGACGATGGAACTTTTTGACAGACGTCCTAAAAGAGCAGGTAGTTGGTTTACTATCTAAACCGCTGCGGGCAGGCGATAGATACCATGTCTAACGATCATCTGTCGACATTTATCGTGTGGACCTAGTCTGCCTGGGATGAAGATCACCCAACCGGTCTTAACGTTACCATTCAAGCTTAAAAGAGCCTCATTCGGCTGCCATTGTGAAAGGCCTCTTCACCTTGTGTCTCGTGTCTGTCGCACAGGGGAGCAGTCTCAAACTGTTGCTCGTCTTTCATACCTGAGCCAGAGTCTGGAGTCACCTACAATTGGTCTGTAAAGATGGCCAAATTTTCAATGACAGCTTTGCTGTCTCTTCTTCCTCTCGTTTCTCTGGTCTCTGCTGTCGACCCTCCCCGAAAGCCCTTCCAACCCGTAGGGAATGGAGAGCGACTTCTCAAATTCAACGAGACAAGCCCTTCTGCCACAATTCGACCAAAGACTGTCAGCGTTGCGTGGTCGTCCGTTGGCGGTGACGGTCATTACATCTCCAAGAATGAGAAGGGTGATTTGATCCTCAATGACATCGTCTCGAACAAGACTGAGACTTTCGTCTCTGCTGATGACCTACCTGCGGATTCATACCAAGAGTGGATTAGCAGCGATGCCACCAAGGTCTTGGTTGCTTCAAACTACACCAAACAGTACCGACACTCGTTCTTTGCCGACTATTTCATCCTTGACGTCAAGTCTGGTGACAGCAAAGCCCTTGTCGATGACCAGGTTGGCGACATTCAGTACGCCACTCTTTCGCCCGATGGTGACTCTGTCGCCTTTGTGCGTGGCAACAACCTGTACATCCGCGACTCAAGCGGAGATATCAACCAGATTACTGATGATGGAGGCCCTGACAAGTTCCATGCTGTGCCTGACTGGGTTTACGAAGAGGAGATTTTTGGCACACCCTCTACCCTCTGGTTCTCTCCTGACTCCAAGTTCATTGCTTTCCTGAGCTTCAATGAAACTGGCGTTGGCACCTTCACCATTCCCTACTATATGGACAATCAGGAAATCGCGCCGACGTACCCCCGAGAGCTCGACCTTCGTTACCCCAAGGTTGGTTCCAAGAACCCTACAGTGGAACTTAACATTCTTGATGTTTCCGCTGGAACATACGAGACGGTCCCCGTTGATGCCTTCGAGCCCGAGGAGCTCATCATTGGCGAGGTCGCCTGGGTGACCAACTCCAGCTCAGCCCTCATCTACCGTGCTTTCAACCGCGTGCAGGATCATGACGCTCATGTCACTGTCAATCCCACCACTCTTGAATCGAAGACAGTTCGCGAGCGTGATGGCTCTGACGGTTGGTTGGAGCACAACATCGCCATTTCCTACGTCGGTGCTCTAGAGTCTTCTAGTAGTGACACCTACTATGTTGATCTTTCCGATGAGGACGGCTGGAACCACATCTACCTTTATCCTGTTGCCGGTGGCGATCCTATCCAGCTCACATCTGGAAAATGGGAGGTTTCTGCTATCCTGTACATCGATGCCGAGCGTAAGCTGGTTTACTACCAGTCTTCTACCCGACACTCTACTGAGCGTCATCTCTACACTGTTTCTTGGGAGACCAAGAAGATTACACCTCTTGTTGACGACGATGTCCCCGCTTACTGGACTGCTTCTTTCTCGACTGGTGGTGGCTACTACATCCTGACTTATCAGGGCCCAGATGTCCCTTACCAGGAGCTATACAACAGCAACTCCACCTCTGAGCCTATCCGCACTCTTGAAGACAACAAAGCCTTCATCAAGACAATTTCTGAGTACAAGCTGCCCAATGTCACCTACTTCGAGCTGGAACACCCCGACGGCTACAAGATGAACGTAATGCAGAACCTGCCTGCCAACTTTGACCCTTCAAAGAAGTACCCAGCCCTCTTCACCCCTTACGGTGGTCCCAACTCTCAGCGTGCCATCAAGAGCTTCCAAGCACTGAACTGGAAGATGTACATTGGCTCTGACCCTGAACTTGAGTACATCACTTACACCGTCGACAACCGAGGAACCGGTCACCGTGGCCGTGCCTATCGCTCACTACTCACATCGCAGCTGGGTAAGCTTGAGCCTCTTGATCAGATCTGGGCTGCTGAAGAGCTCGGAAAGAAGTTTGATTACATCAATACCGAAAAGGTTGGCATCTGGGGATGGTCGTATGGTGGCTATCTTGCAGCCAAGACTGTCGAGGCCGACTCTGACGCTTTCACTTTCGGACTCATTGTCGCTCCCGTCAGCGACTGGCGATTCTATGATACCATGTACACTGAGCGTTTCATGAAGAAGCTCGAGGACAACGAAGAGGGCTACAACGAGACTGCCGTTCGTACTGTCGAAGGTTTCAAGAACATCGATGGTGGTTTCAGCATCCTCCATGGCACGGGAGATGACAATGTGCACTACCAGCACGCCGCCGCTCTGATTGATTTGCTTGTCGGAGGTGGCGTCTCACCAGAGCAGATGAAGATGTTTGCTTTCACCGACAGTGACCACAGCATTTACTACAATGGTGCTGATGTGTACATCTACAAGTACCTTACTGAGAGACTGTTCGATGAGGTCAAGAGAAACCCTGATGCCGAGAAATTGGCCCACCAGTGGAGCAGAAGACACACATGGGCCGCTTAGATGGATATCTGTAACAGTTTTGAGGTCAATAGCTAATTCAATACAAGACGTTCAAATGCCATTTTGGGCCCGTCACTTTGTGGTTCTGACATGCACCAAATCTGAAAGTAGACAACCAATGATGACTCGATTGGCTTCTTATACGATCGAGCGCAGACTTGTTCCAGATCTAGACCTTGACAGAGCAGGACATGTCTACTTAGTAAGTGTTGTTGCTTACCAATATATCTCGGGTCAACGGCAATTGATGAGACCCGAGCATGAATCGATGATGGCGAGACCGATACCGGCGTCTTATCACGACTGAACCATTCGATAAATTCCAATATGCGGTTGTCATCTTCAACTCCCTCAACTTACACTGTCGACATCCCACATCCCCGCACCATTGCGCCATACTCTACAGCAAGCAGACAATTCGATAACCCATCGCACGCGATCTCAGACCAAACAGCTTAGCATGAAATAAGATCCCGTGCGGGGAATGGTAATCACGACATCTAGCTATGTCCGATTGGATATAACGATGTGATAGGAAGGATTGCTGGTGAAAGCATTTATAGATCAATGAGCTATCGTTGGCGAGATGAAGTGACGGAAGAGAGAACCATCAACTCAGCCATAACCACTCACGATGCCTTCTGCTATTTCGCCAATAGAACCTTACTCTTACGTCCCTGTGACGAAGGAGAACCTTGATTGGGCAGACTGTAAGTCTATGTAACCAAGACGTCGCTATTGCTCATTATACTAACGCTGTTACAGTGGCCAAAGTTGACTTGACCAACTACGGTAGCAAAGAAGCCAATGCTGAACTTGCCCAGACGCTCATCAAGGCAATCCGATCAAAAGGTTTCCTCTACGTGACTGGATTTGGTATTCCTCAAGAAGACATTGATAGACAATTCGCTCTTGGAAATGCTTTCTACAACCTCCCTCTGGAGGAGAAGTTGAAGTACGTTCCTGACCTAGACGCTGGCGTCTACAATGGGTATAGACCAGCTGGGCGACGTACTCTATCTGGCAACGTAAAGGAAAAGATTGAAGTCTGGAACATGGCTAGTGAGTTACATAGCTGGTATCTGAAAGCCGTGTTCTGACGTTTGCAACAGCTAAGAAAGGACACATTACGCAACCACTACCAAAGCTGATTAAGGATCATCTTGAAGAGATTGAGGCTTTTGCAAAGGTGTGTTATACGTCTCGTTGACTGGAACGTTATGCTTATACACTCCAAGCAACTCCATGACAAGGTCATTGAGCCTCTAAACCGCCTTCTGGCTCTGGCCTTGGAGCTTCCTGAGAACTACTTTGCGGACATCCATCAATGGGACTCGGACCACGAGTCGCATCTCCGTTACATGAAGTACGGAAAATTCTCTCAGCCCGAGATCGATGCACTGGAGGATGGCTTGTGGACTCGGGGTCATACTGATTTGGGTACATTTACCTTGTTGTTCCGACAGCCCGTGGCTGGTCTCCAGATCAAAGATAACGAGACAGGACAGTGGAAGTGGGCTAGGCCAGTTGATGGTAGCCTGACTGTCAATGCTGGTGATGCTCTTAGCTTCATTACTGGTGGATATGTCAAGTCGACCATCCATAGAGTAAGTCCAGTTACGCTGGATGTTGGCGACAATAACTAACTGTGTAGGTGTCCCTACCACCCAAGGATCAGCGAAACGTCGACCGCCTAGGTCTTCTCTACTTTGGACGATTCCAGAACGACGTCGTCCTCAAGACAATCAAGTCTCCCGTTCTTGAACGCGAAGGCTACACTCAGAACGAGTTTGAAGCGGGAGGCCATCCCGTACCTACAATGGAGGACTTTACCAGATTGAAGCAAACATGGCAGCAGAAGAAGGGGGTGACTTACGAAGAGACTGAGGGCAAGGAGATTGCACCGGGTTTCAATGTCAAATTCTTTGATTAAGCATGACGGATATTAGAAAACTAAGCTATAAACAGACATCGACTGAGTGAATATATGAGTTAAGTCCTGGTATATGCTGCTATAATTGGATATATTGCTGCAAGCTCTCATATAAAAGATCCAGTATAGTAGCAGTATTGCACCCTTTAGAATCTAAAGAAGGAATATTTTCGTGCTCGTTTTCTTGTCCCTTAGATTGCCGAATTATGCCTGAGATAAGAGTGGTCGATGTATAGCCCAGCTTGTCTTTCAGTTCTACCCTTTATAGCGAAGTTGCCTCGATTTCCCTGGAATAATTATACAACCTGACAGTGAAGGATATGGTCCTGAATCTAACCAATCCTCCATGCCGGTCTTCAGGATTCCCCCAGATCAACACACCCATCTCAACAGCATTTTCCTTGTCGTGGCTGCTAGAAGCTTCTACTACATGTGACTGTTTTGTATCATTTCTTTGAACCTTTGCTTCATCTCTCTAACACTAAATCGCAATTCGCATTATCAATCACGATTCTAGCTTACGAATCACTGCAGCAATAACATGGCGTTGCAACCTGGTATATAAATAACGTCATGTTGGCTGAGACCCGGCCCCCAACCCCGCATCCTCCACACTCATTCGATTAACCTGACCTCTTTTATCTTGGGCAATTCACATTTGAAATCGTATCGCACTTCTTCATATATCTACAATGGCTGCTCCTTTCTATGCTCTAGTTGCTGGTGTCGGTGCTGGCACAGGTATGCTCCAACAATTCAAAGATCATGGCACAGACTGACATCCACAGGACGGGCTGTTGCTCTCCGGTTCGCACAGGCATACCCAGTGGTATTGCTTTCGCGAAGGGCTGAGAGTTTCAAAGATATTGTTGAAGAGATCAAAAAAAGCGGCGGCCAGGCTTTTGGCGTCTCAGCTGATGTGACTGATCCGGCTTCTATTGACGCTGCTCTTGAGTCAATCAAGAAGGACTTGCCAGACAGTCAGCTAGCGGCTGCCATCTACAACGTGAGCGGAAGACCAGGGAAGAAACCATTCCTCGAGGTCACACCTGATGAGCTTGAATTCAGCCTCAGCACTACAGTGTAAGAAACCATTCACTCGACTTTCGATGGGATATAGCTAACACAACGTAGACGAGGATTCTACAGCTTCTCACAAAAGACGATCCCGCTGCTCCTGAAGTCAGTCTCAAAGTCACCACACCCACCATCTCTCATCATCACTGGAGCCACAGCTTCTGCTAGAGGCTCAGCTCAGTTTGGGCCTTTTGCTGCGGGCAAGTTTGCGTTGCGGGGACTTGGCCAGTCTCTCTCCCGAGAATTTGGTCCACAGGGCGTTCATGTTGCACACGCCATCATTGATGGAGTGATTGATATTCCATCCAGAAGCTCTTCGGTGAATATCTCTGCCGAGGATGGAAAGCTCAAGCCTGAAGCTGTAAGTTGCATCGTTCTCGCCTTTGACAATACCGAGGCTAACCTGGATAGATTGCGGATGCATACTGGTTCCTACACACACAGCATCGATCTGCCTTCAGTCAAGAGATTGACCTTCGACCCTATATCGAGAAGTTTTAGATGGGGCGAGGGTCGGCCACAGATCAGGGAGAAGTAAATTCGATTACATGTTTTAACCCAGAATACTTCTACAGTACATTATTTCTTCAACTGGCTTCGATATGTGTCCAGATCCACCACAGACAACACTCGAGTAATCTTGCCTTCATCCAGCCAATACATGACATGCTCATGAAACTTGACCTCCTTTCCATTTGGCTCAGCGTCTGCCCATTTCTTGATGGGCGTGCCGGTGAATTCGATTCTGGATGCTATTTGACCGTTTTCCTGATCGACAAGGACATCCACGACATTGAAGAAAAGTTTATCGATTGCTTCTTGTGCATCTCGGGGCAAGTTGCTATATTGGGAAATAGACATTTCGCGGTTATTATGCGTCAATGATGGCCGGCAGAACTGATGGAAATCCTCGTCCATGGTGTGATTGTTTATGCTGGCGATATAGTCGCTGTAGAATCTTTTCAAGTCGACAGATGCACTTGGCTGCAACCGAGTCAATGGAGTTGAGGTCATGTACGTCTCGTAGTTCTGTAACGTGTAGAATCTTGACAGACGACCTCTGGTAAACCAGGCCAGAACGATTTCCGAGAACCTGAGAGTTTCCCCGTTCGCAGAATCAGCAGGCTGATGATTAATCAGATGAACTGAAAGGGCTTGTGCGTCTTGATCGAAAAGGAGAGTATCGATTGATCTGGTATGGCCTTGCGCCGTCTTTGTTCCAAGATTTCGGACAAATTCTTCTCGTGTCGATAAGCCATCCTCAAGTTCGATCATTGGGCTGATATAGTCCGATAGTTTATCCCATAACTGATTATTTTGGTATTCGACGATTGCATTGTAGATACCTGGAATGTCGAAGTGAGTGTCGGTCATGTTGAAAGCGTATATAATTTTGGAAAAAGTTGTAGCTGATGTTGCGGAGAGATGTCCCGGGACCTGTCAATCACAAAATGAGGAATAGATGTGAGACCTGTTTATATAGATTGACAACCTGTTGTGACGTAGCACGCCCTTGACAAATCCTCCTCTTAACAAGATGATCTTATCTCACAGAGCAAAGACCTGTCCGTTCTTTGTGCTCGGTATATTACTGCCAATGAGTCTCAATCAAAATAAACGTACTTCTTGATTCCACATATGTCGTGTTCCAATTGCCCCGTGTAGAAATGGTATCTCGATGAATAGTCTCGAAGCAACGCTCGTCGCAAGATGCAGCAATGTTAGTTATCGTCTCGTTCACGGTTTTTGCTTGGTAAGAGTTCATTATTTTGTTCTGTCATCCAGGTCAACGGTCTGTAATTGGATAAATGGCCGAAGGATGCGCACCCTGGGCTCAGACTCGACAATAATTGGTTCTTCAACTGCCCAGCCTGCCCAGCCTGCCTAGAATTAGTGGATTTACGAGAATAGCGTATCTCTCATACTCCTGACACCTACAGTGCCGGCTTATGCCCCTTGATCGTCGAAATCAACCCCCTTTTCCTCCTCAAAGATCAACACTTCAGACCCTCAGAAACAGCCACAACCAGCACTAACGAGCCAATCGCCCATAACTGTCACCATGGCTGATCGAGCAGAGCAGATGCTGCAGTTTGACATGGCCGTCACTGGCTATGGCACTGCAGCTCAGGTTCCTCTTGATAGATTGTCTACTCTTCGTGCCAACAAATCCCTTGGCGCAGATGAACATTTTCTCCATCAAAATCACCCTCACAAGCATACTCGATTATGGACACGCGACAAGATCTTGGAACCGCAAACCGCTGCTGCTTTCTTGAGCTTTTTGGGCGACGGACTACTTCCAGGTGGTAAACAGACTGACCTTGCATTACCAACAATGGAAGAGATTCGTTGGGCGGCACAGCCATTCTCCGCATGGGCACCAGCTCCTTTCAGTCAGACGCAGCAGTCAACGATGGACCTAGTCATGAAAGAGTGTAGCCGTTCTATCGGTGTCATATCAAAGGATCTCCAAGCTATGAAGTCAAGGATCTGGTCTGGCATCGTGCCTCTATCTGAAAGAAGGTGGAAGCTCCTCAAACTGAATGATCTAAGCAATTTTCACCAGGCTTGTCTTTACATTTCTTCCGTCATCACCGTTTTTCATTATTTCAATCATTCTCAGGTCAAGCCTTTTCTCCGGACAATCTTTAACAAATGCTCTGCTCACTTCAAACGATTTGAGGACGCTCTCAATGCCAAGAGGAGGATGGAGTCGACCGATGGCGAGTTTGAAAAAGTGCGCGTCGCTCAGCTGTGGTATGAGTACATCCGAGCTCATTACGACTTCATCTGCGACCGCGCTCATTCCTGGGTTATTGAACATATTGAGCCTCTAAGGATTCCTATTCTTGAGGATCTAGCTGCACACCAGGCTGACGCCTCGGGCATGATTGACGATGTGCAGTGGTGGCTTACCGACAGCCTTCACGATCTCGCAGAGAATGTCTCGGGAGCTGACAGTCTGATCTTCATCCCTACAGATGGTTACGTGGGAGATCCTCAATTCGCTCAAGACAATATCAGCATGACGGAAAAAGACCAAAAGCCTTTCCGGGAAGAACCCATTACTTGGAGTGCAAACACAACTCGGCGTAGACAAGACTACGCGCAGAGAGTGAGGTATCTTTCCCGTCGTGAACATTACAGAGAGGAATATGTTGTCAGGGGCCGCACGCTTCTGTCCGATCAGCGAGAATATAACGACTCGAGGAGCCTCGCCACGATCTCGGCATCTCAAATCGTTGCTCAGGATATGGCAAGAAAGGAGATTCGTGGCGAGACGAAGCCATCCGGGCCTTCTCTATGGATTGACCAGCTCCGTCCTCACACCACACTGAAAATCTTCATCGCATACCGTCTATGTCATGATGATAAGGTTGGAGACTGGGAATTGTTTGAAAAGATGTTCACGACCGATATTAATGATTGGGGACACGAATACCCAGAGTTGGACAAGGTACGAGAGGATTGTCAGGTTGTGTGGTTGTACGGGGAGGACCTCGATATTGCAGACGGCGACCTCGAAGGGGCTCGAAAGTAAGACAATTTTACTGATGCATGAGAAGACAAGAGCTAATCTTTGCCTAGACATTTTCAAGAGAATTTCACTTCTCCTGAAACCCCCGACAATATTCACAAAAACTGCTTTCTCGTCGCCGACGAAAAAGTGATCAAGTCTTATCTACGACCCAGCGAAGACTGTCCAGGTCACATTTTGGCTGTAGACCCAGCCTACAGTGCCGATACCTTTGAGCCAGATACGGCGTCTCCTGGTTATGCAGGACAGATGAGACTTCTTGGAAGTGTTCTGTGGGATGAGTTGAGTGCCATGCTCTGTACTCAATCTCATCTGCTTATTGATCTGTGGCCTCTGGCTGTTGGTTGGCCGTCTTCAATCTATCACGGCATGCACTTGGGACCAGTCACCAAGTTTCCTTCCAGGGAGGCCAGGACATTGTGGGAGCTTGCCAATGTCCTCGTCCCGATCTTGGTGGTTGAGATAGCCATCGCGGCTTTTGATCAGGCCCGGGAAGGTTCTGGAGTAGGGGCTGATGCGGACCAGAGAAGTTGATAAACTGAGCGATGACGGAAAAGTTCGAGTACATAACATATGTTATTTGTTTCTAGTGTTTCGACCCATGTTTGCGGTGGAACTAGTGCAGCGGCCCAGTTTTGATAAATGGCTTTTGATCTTGCAATGACGCATGTTAGTCCTCATCATGAACCGAGATATCCGTACTTTCGTGTTGCAGGTCCACCAAGAACCGTATCATTCGCTATTCTATTCACAGCATACACAATCAACGTCATTCAGAGAGGAATCCATAAATTCTGTCTCATATCTAGCTTTTCAAAGCCTGATTATATCAATTTTGATGGGGTTGTATTGACTTGATCTACCGAACTTGCCGAACGACTTTTGATATAAAGACTTCTGAACAGCCGAGCGTAATATCTATGACTTGTCGTCGCTGGCACCTCAAAATAAAGCATCAAGATGGCGCCATCACCACACTCAGAAGTTCTCGATTATGAAAAGTCTGTCTTCACTGCTGGTCTTCACACTGCACGACCAGCTCTAACATTCCAGCCAGAGAAATGGGAGGCGATGGCCAAAGACGTCCTATCAGCATCGTCATGGGGTTATATCAACGGAAACTGCAGCACTGGCTCAACATATCGCAAAAATCTCGAAGCTTTCAATCAATGGAACATCATCCCCTCTCGATTAGTCCCCAGCTTCAAGGATGAATCCGGCAAAGAAAAGTTCTCGGATACGACGATTCAGGTTCTGGGACAGACATTGCCATTTCCAATCGCAATTGCCCCGATTGGTGTGCAAACGATCTTCAATCCTGAGGGAGAAAACGCTACTGCAAGGGCAGCGGCTTCGCTGTCCATACCGTATACTCTCAGCACTGCGTCAAGCACAAGTATTGAAGAAGTGGCAGAAGCGAGTGGTCCTGATTCACCACGTTGGTTTCAGTTGTACTGGCCAAGCCGTGAGCACGATGATATCACAATCTCGTTACTGAGTCGGGCCAGAGCCGCAGGATATACTGCTCTTTTTGTCACGCTCGACACTTATGTCCTGGGATGGAGACCGAGTGACTTGGACAATGGCTATAATCCTTTCATCCACCCCGACCGCACCGGTGTTGAGATCGGACTCACCGATCCTGTGTTCAAGGAAAAATTCAAAAGAGAGCATGGTATTGACATTAGCGAAGCTGAAAACAATCAGTCTGGGCTTGGCCCTGCAGCACAAGAATGGTCAAGCATCGTCTTCCCCGGACACTCACACAGCTGGGAAGACATCAAGTTTCTACAACAGCACTGGGATGGTCCCATTGTTCTCAAGGGTATCCAAAGCGTCCGCGATGCGAAGAAGTGTGTTGAAGCAGGTGTCCAAGGCATTGTAGTCAGCAATCACGGAGGGCGTCAGCAAGATGGCGGAGTGAGCAGTCTAGGTATGCTTCCTAAGATCGCTGAGGCTGTTGGAGATAGGATTGATATCTTCTTCGACAGTGGCGTCCGGTGCGGAGCGGATATTATCAAGGCTCTCGCCCTGGGAGCGAAATGCGTCTTGATTGGCAGGCCATATGCGTACGGCCTTACTCTTGGAGGTGAGCAGGGTGTTCGACATGTGTTGAATGCATTATGTGGTGATCTTACCATGAACATGCACCTTGCTGGGTTGAGAGAGATTGGAGAAGTGACAAGGGATATACTGATTCGGGAGTCGGATATCTATTGATCTTACAAGCAGTGACTAATCTTTCAGTAACTTAACCAAGTCATCTCTCTCCTGCAGCTCCCTCAACATGTCCCCAAAATCTTGATAACCCTCCTTCTCGCTCATCTTGCGCATATAAGGAACCTGTTCTTTGATCCACCTCGCCTCGTGTCCTGCCTCGGGTATTGCCATACCTCCCTCACGAATGGCCAACATTGGCATAAACGTGACTTGTAAAAGCCTGTCGGCACCTGTTCCTAGCGTTTCATGCCACGCCTCTTCGATTTTGGCGGCTAGAATATCAAAGTCGGACTTTGATCGAGAAGAGGAGGTACGGACAATGGCGATGATCCGGTTTGTAGCATCTGCGCGGGGCTTGCCGCCGGTAAAGTACGTCTGGTCACTGGCATCCTCGGCAATGAACTTGATATGGACGAAAAATGAGGGGGTGATAAAAGCTGTGCAATGAAGGTTGGTAATGGCAGTAGCAAGGTTTTGTCGCTGCTGCTGGGTGAGGGAACATGAGTGGAAAACTTGATAGAAAGGCATTTTTGTACTGATGGTTGTAGGGTTGCAGGCCCGAATGATGTAGGTTGAGAAGGAGATCGATGGTGATGAACGTGGGAGATGGAGATGAAAACGAGTAGGATTAGTCAGTGGTTGTTGATCTTAGTGCGGGAGTGAGGGCACCATCCTGAAGCCCACTCACAAGGGTTCACGATCTTCTGAAGAACTCTTGCATATATTGTAACATTATGAGCAGTTGCGAAGAAATCATCTCACTTCGGTCTTCTCTAAAGCTAGAAAAGGGACGAAATGTTATACCACGACATTCTTGATAACAGAGTGAAATTTGCATCTTCCAAAATCAAAGGCAGTTGACTGTAGCCGTAGCCATGTCGTATATCATTGATAACTGTCATTAAAAGCAACCGCAAAGTCCGCTAATAAAGTTTTTAGAAATTAAACACGCATACTCTTCACACCTCTTCAGTTGAAGCCCTCGGGCCAGAACTCATCGAGCCACTCATAGGGTTCCTCGGGGGTATACACATTGGTAGGCTTGCCGTCAAACTCGAGCTTGATGTTGTCGCGGGTGGTGTTGTACAGAGCATACTTCTCATCAGGGCCGGTACCGATGTAGTAGGGAACAGTCTGGACGTTGTTGCCGATCTCCTTGTCGCAGATGTTGGTGACATTGTCGATCTGGGCGTTCTTGAGGCGGAACTCATCACCAAAGTTGGGGTTGATCTGATTGGTGTTAGTCATGTGGATATTGATGAAGAGGTGTTTGGCTGTCTACTTACAATACCCATGCGAAGACCGTTGACGGCGATAACGTTCTGGATTGTAGCGTTTCTCTTGGCCTGGTTAAGGCAGTTACCACAAGACTGGTAGAAGGTTCCGAAGTTCTCGGCGTAGAAACCGGTGATGTTGTACTTTCCACCGAGGGAGTTGTCCTGGAAGATCTACTCAAAGTCAACCTCAAGATTTATGACGAATACTCTTCTATGACTTACTTTGTCGGTAGCACTGCGGGCACCGCCTCCAATAACTCGAAGCTGGGT
This sequence comes from Fusarium dimerum, assembly GCA_013623525.1. NCBI lineage: Eukaryota > Fungi > Ascomycota > Sordariomycetes > Hypocreales > Nectriaceae > Fusarium > Fusarium dimerum. Next base: position 22,141 of record JABGLY010000446.1, read on the forward strand.
ATTGAGACCCTTTGATGTGAGAGCATCTTCGCAAACATCCTCCCACCAGACTGATTCAAATTAGCTGGGATCCCTGATATATCAAGGTATTGAAAACTTACCATTCTCAACCCAAGCGTCTCCAAGTGCATGGATGCCCTCGGCCTGGTGCTTGCCGATGATGACATTGCGAATGGTAGAGCCTGGGAGGAGGTTGAAGACAGCATCGGCATCAGTACCCTCAGCCTGCTCGTTGCAGCTTCCCTCGGTACGCTCATATCGCTTCATCTTTCCATCAAAGACCTGGCCGGGGAGAACGTAGATGGGCTCCTCAAGCACAACGGTCTCCTTGGCAGTAGGGAACTTAGTGATGGGGAAGGGGAAACGGGGAGCAGGTCGCTCCCAGAGATCACCCTGGGTGGAATCACTGTCTCCCTGGGCGCCATCGCCGGTCTGACGCTGGTTGATGACACCGGCGTGGGCGATGGAAGGGAGAAGAGCGAGGAGCAGGTTGGCCTTCATGGTGGAATGAGAAGAGGCAGAAACTGTTTGGTTCAGTCTTGTCTTATCGATTGAGATTGTAGAAGGCAGGGCTGATAAGAGGGCTCTGATCGGGCAGTGGATGCAGACAGCTTGAGGTTTCTTCTCTGGATGTTGGTGAACTTTCTCATGCTTATATAGTTTTTCAGAATCTCGCTCTCATGTCCTGGAATTCTCTCCCCCAACGTCCCCCACAACAGTCACCCTACCATGACACCTGCAAATAAACGAAATGATTTCTCTTCCAGCCTTGTGCACTGAACATGCATAATGTTAGCTTCATGATCCGATAGCATAGCCCTGGTTCGTATGTCACTAGGTTGATGGTTAAAAAGAAAAGCACCCCTGTCATGACCAACCTGGCATAGCGTGTCATCCATTGACATTGATCATGATTAACTGCAGAAGAAAGGAAGAGAGAAAAGACAACAGTTCAGTAAGTCAACACCCTCCGGAAGATTTCACGACAGAGATTCCATGAATCAAACATTCCGCAGTATAGCTTGACCCCAGTCTATTCCCATGCTGTCCCAGCAGACAACAAGCTTTCCCACACTCTATCGGGTTAGTCGTTTGCGGGGGGTTCTTTGTGAGGATAGAAAAATAGGCGGGGTTGGAACCTGTTGATCTTCCCCAGACCGATATGTCAGTCCTGTAATTTCATTTGTGCGAAAACTATCACTTGTGTCCCCGGGGTGAGGGGACATCCAATGTTCCGCCAAACGAAGATCACTGTTGGTGACGTTGGGGGAGAGGCAAGGGTCGTCAGTTTATGCTTATGATTTTCTATGCGATAATTTTCCTTGTCTTTACTTGGCAAGGGCTTTTTGTAAGTCTGGGATTCGTTACGTCAATGTGTTTGTTGTCTCGCTCGAAGTGATCCTTCTCCCGTCGATACCACCTTGACCGACGCCTTGGGGTCATCTGGGCTTACCACGTTGTTTTCTGCGGGGGCGTTGAACTGTATCCCGAGAGCCCCGAGATGCTCGGGAATGAATGATAAGATTACTGGCGGAATTGTTTCTCGGCTCGTACTGGATAGACAGAGCCCTGCCATAGTGAAAAGTTGGGGGGACACGGGTTTGCATTATTGTCATTTTCGGTTGAGGGACATAGATTATTACACGATCTGATTCAAGGGAACATCTTCATGTCGTTGGGGGCATATGCGCTGATAGTTCTATCATATCTGGGGTATGGGCGGTCTCGACTAGATTAAAACGATTTCATCCCATGTGTAATTCAATGTCTCAGCAGAGTCGTAATGGAGTGTATCCAATATCTCGTTCTGTATGACTCCTACTCAACCCCATGCAGAATACCACGATAATTTACGCAATGATGTAGCTGGGAGAGCACAACCAGCATCAGAGTCCAGAATGGTCTACTGATAAGATATCCGACGGGTATTTGTAAGTAATCGATTTGAAGAGAATCACTAATTTACTGCGATATGCGTAGTGTTCTTGTATCAGTATTGGTGTAGCTGTTGTTTGACAGCACGAGTATGCACAACTCGAGTTGCCCTGAGTTAATCGACAGAGAAGTATCATCGAGGCCCTGACACAACCATCTACCGTCCTTCGGAACATTGCAATGCACGCAGCACAGACGCATCATGTTGATAAGACCTGCATAAACGGAACTTAGTCCTGACCCTTCTGGCACTTCCCCTAGAACCAGCCCTAGGACCCGCAACGTGGTTGAAAGATCAATCAATCATGCAAGATGAAGATCTTCAACTCCGAAAGTAGCAAATGGGTGCCATTACCACTGCTAGTCATGACCTGATGCGCCTGTACCTGCAGGGACGTGCCAGATCTGACAGCCAACCGCCGCGTTGTAGAATGAGCCCGGTTATTGGAGCGGTACAGAAGAGGGTGTCTAGCCAGTGGGTTTGCAAGTATGGCGTTGCGATAGCTGCGAGTGACAAGTGCGGAGTGTTCCCGAGCAAAGTTGGTAGGTTCGGATCTGTAGACATGGTGAACTAAGCCACTAGGGACACTCGCCCTTTTTCGGTGGCCATACGCACGTAGAGAGTAGACATAGAGGTTCAGAAATATGCCTATTAACTTTGCCTCTCTGCGCTTTGTTGTTGCTTGTGTGCTCGATCAATCAACGCAGCCCCTGAATTTATGCCCGGAGCGTCTTGAGTACCCTGCGGATATCCAGCCTACGATGGCCTGTGAACTTGTCCGATAAGTGATTAAGATCGCGTACCCACCATCGATCTCACTGCCTCATTCCAGCACCAACCTTATAGCTGCGGATTCTTGCCTTACTTCGTTGAGCTTGTGACCTGTTCTCTGATAATTGCAAGTCCTGTCTCCGACAGTATGTTTTGTGCCTCTCTTAAGAGGTAGAGCTCTAACAAATGGTCTACATAGACGTCACATAATTATGTGAGCGCGAGCTTCCTCATTCAAATGAGATGAAGCAGCCACAGGGGCACATTTTCTCTCTCTCAATATTCACCTTCTCGTGACTGGTCCTGCATGTGCTATCTACTGTTGTAAATCTCTACACCAACCTACCCTACCCCTCAGCGCAGGTATGGACTTGTTGTTTAAGTAAGCTTAATCCCAGTTTGGTGTAAGAAGAGCCAAGGAATTATTCTTAGTTTCCGAGATCATGTAAGTGACCATCGATAAATGATTGTAAGCCAAGCAGAATATGCTCTTCTTGCCTGACTACCCGTTGAAGAAAACAAATACTGTTTTGTGGTAACAAATTTATGTCAGTCTTGAACACTTGTTACCCCATCAATTCAACTATCATAATAACAATCATCCCTCACATATTCCATCCCACAAGCCGTTTTTTTTTTGTTTCGCACTCATAACACAAGAAGAAGAAAGCAACTCGAAACTTCCCACGGTAAATGCCATGAATCCGTTATTGGATAACCGGAGTATCCTAAAGCCTACCTCGCGTCTCGCTCTTGTGCCGAACACGAACCATGTCTGAGACTGATTGGTCCTGGGTAGGAATGATGCCACAATGACTGGTGGCTTCTGCATGGCAAACAGGGTATTCGAGCATTGAAGTGAATAAGCACAGCTTTGAATGCTTACTAAATCAGCCCGTTGCACAGAGACTCTGGCAGTGCATCTCCGGAGTTTGGAGGCCACACCCGCCACGAATAGGCTATTCGGGGAATGGGTTCAACGGATCTGTCTATATATCTACGATGCTTCACAAGCTACATAGAGCTCGAATACTTAAGTATCAACAATTTAATTAAAAACAGCATAATACGAATCATACATTTACAGAATTTCCAGATTTTGACATTTCTCAACGTCTCAAAAAAAACATCTACAACATGGCCTCTACCGAAATCCCAGCTACAATGAAGGCTGTTCTCCAACCCGACAAACACTCTCACAATCTCATCCTTACTGAGAGACCCGTCCCTAAACC